>JABUQX010043683.1:0-41757 GCA_015478945.1 Trachelipus rathkii | reverse complement strand
TAATAATATAATAATAGATAATGAATAATAATAACAATAATCTAATTAACTATTAATTAATAATCAATTAAGAATAATTAGTAATAATAATGAATAAAATAAAATAATGTATAAGTAATGAATGAATAATATATATACATAATAATAATAAAATAATATAATAAAGAATTAATAATAATAATAATAATAATTAATAGATGTGAACTGCATCAAGAGTTATTATTGATTATTATTAATTATTATTATATTATCTTATTATATATTATTATTATTATATATTTATTATTATATTATTATTATTATATTATTATTATTATATTATTATTATTTACTTATTTATGTATATTGATTGTTATTATTGATTTTATATATTATTATGTATTATTGATTATTATGTATTGATTATATTATTATTATTAGTTATTATTTATGTTATTATTATTATTGGAGTATTATTGATGTATTCACCGTAGCTGTCCCGACAAATGTCTTAATGTCCCCAGCTGTTTGTGCGATCGTGCTCTCTCTACTCTCTCTCTCTCTCTCTCTCTCTCTCTCTCTTCTCTCTCTCTCTCTGTCTCTCTCTCTCTCTCTCACACACACCAACAAACACAGCACACACACACACACACACACACACACACCAAACACCACACGACACACACACCACACACAGGCGTACACACACACACACACACACAGCAGTCTCGCACACATACACACACAACGACCCACAGCACACACGAATATTGTGTAAGAGCAAAAAAAAGTCGGTCAGCCGACTAACCACACAATTTCTTTGTTCCTCAACTTTTCTCTTCCCCACAACCCTTCTCATTTGCCCATTATTTGATTATTAAGTTATTGATTATAGTTATATTATATTATATTATTATTATTTATTATTTTTATTGATTATTTTATTATTGATATTATTATTAGTTTTTATTATTATGTATTATTATTATTATGTATTGATAAAGTCATGGTGGGAGGGGTGGTGATGTATTATTATTATTATTTATGAGTTATGTGGATGGGAGGTGGAGGTTGGGAGGTTAGTTGTAATTGTTGGGTAGTGTGATGTTGGTATATTATATATTTTATTATTATTATTATTATTTTATTTATTATTTATTATTGATTAATTTAGGTTTACTGGAAATTACCAAATATTTTTCTATGCTAAGATTGAATAACCGCAAAGCATGTGCCCCAGGGTTAAAATTTTCGGATTTATAGATGGGTCAACCAATAGTAGCCTTGTGGCTTAAGTTTCAAGAGGTAGGTACTGTATGTTACCTTATCTTGGGGCATGGCTTTGACCATTGAGTGGTGGCATGTGGCGTTTTTAAAATAATTTCACGCGAATTGGTTTTCGGATGGGGTTGTTACAATAAAATTGATTAGATTAGCAAAAAAAAAGAGATAACATAAAAAAAAAAAATCTGAAAAAAAGTAAATAAAAAAAAAAAATAAAATTTGGTTATTTTATCTTTTAGTTTTGCCCCCCCCCCCCCTCTATATTCCCGGCAGTTTTTTTGGCACGTCCCAAAAACGCCAGTGAATAGATAGATCAGAGCAGTACATTATTCCATCTATACGAGCGTTTTAAAAGCTTTTTAAACGCTTGAATAAAAGGAAGTGGCCTTATTGTTTATATTATTATTAAATGTGTTTTTATTTTTTATGTTGTTTTTAAATGTGGTTTTTATTGTTCGTGTTATTTTGGTTTTAATGTTCAAGTAGTTATTAAGGTTTTGTTGTTTCCTATTGTTATTAATGTGGTTTTGTTTTTCATGTTATTAAATGTAGTTTTATTGTCCATGTCGCTATTTATGTGGTTTTATTATTCATGTTGTTATTAAATGTGGTTTTATTGTTCATGTTATTAAATGTGGTGTTACTGTTCATGTAGTTATTAGTGTGGTTTTATTGTTCATGTTATTAATGTAATTTTATTGTTTATGATATTAATGTGGTTTAATTGCTCACGTTGTTATTAATGTGCTTATATTGTTCATGTTGTTATCGATGTGGTTTTATTGTTAATGTTGTTATTAATGCTGTTTTATTGTCCATGTTGTTATGTAAATTGTTTGATTGTTCATGTTTCATTAATGGTGGTTATTGTTCATGTTTAGAAAATGTGATTTTTAATTTGTTTTTTAACATGCCGTCTGCTCTCATATTGTTCATGTTTATTACATGTGGTTTTAGTTATTGTGAATTAATATGGTTTAGCTGTATCATGTTGTTATTAATGTGTGTAATAATTAATTTCATTTATTAATATTTCATGTCTCTTAAAAACGGAAATATAAGTTCATATTTGTAAATATATTATGAAATGAGTATTAAACGACCGCTCCACCTTCGAATTTCCGATGATGGACTGACGCGTCTACAGTATACCTTCCATCGGTAGACTTAAAAAATAAGCAATATCTCTTTTCCATTTCATGATAAAAGTCATATCTTTAGATTTGAGAGTTACCTCAAGCTCTTCATATTATGGATGTAATTTTATATATTTTCCTTTTTATAAATGGTAGCTTTCCACTGAATATATCCTTTAACTTATGTCTTTAATAAAGGTTCATACCTTCAAGATCTTTAACTTCATTTTCAATCATTTCCTTTACAATATTTGTGCAACTTCCATATTTTATTGACCTTCAGTTTAAATCACTTTGAAACCATCAACTTTTAAGTACTGTATATAAATGATTAAATAATTAAAATCATTACTAGTTTGAAAAGGTTAATGGTGCTTATGGTTTAAAAAAGCTAATGACTAAATTAAAATTGAGGTACCTTGCATGATCTTATTGTAACTGTAAATAATTTTGGTATGCGTAGCTTCAGTTATCGTGAACAAATAAATGAGTCTAGTGAATCATCGAGTAATGTCGTCATATTAGAAGTGTCTATAAGTATTATATTAATATATATATATATATAATATATATATATATAGTAGTATATTATATATTTATATTAATTATAAATATTTATATATATAATATATATATATCATATATATGATAATATATATATATATATATATTATATACTATACTACAGGACTCGCTCCTGCGATGATTGCCACGTGCAGATTATTCTCCTATATCATCCGCTGGCTCACTAGCACCCTAATTATATTTCGCCTTCTTCTTCACCACTAGTCCGACACCTCATCATGTCGGAAGATCATGTTTATCACCAGTTGCTCCATACTTTTCTCTTCACATTATATCCCCACGACCTAACTATTATACTATACAGATCTCAGAATTCAAATTGACCAATCCATATGCGCGCGTTATCATACCTTAAACTCCCTACACGCTATACCTATCATTTTGACTTGTTTAACCGCTCTATATATAACAATATAATATATATATTGAAACACACTGCTCATGGTTCCCGACTAACACAATGTATTATAAATAGTGATAGTATAGATGTCAGATTGGGATTAGAAACGATATTCTGATGGCAAAAATCTCGAGTTTCTACTATTCGCGGTTGTGTGGGTGTCGATGCAAGTGTCGCGGGGATGTCAATTTGCCGGAATTCTAACTTAACCATATTGAGGCTTGATAATTTGATTCCTTTTGCAGAGATGGACTTGAATTCAAATTTTCTTTTTTTCCACTAGATGATTACTGATTTTTCAAAAGTAAAATAGTTAAAAAAAATATTGCGGAGAATTAAGGCGGGTAAACTAGGCGGTCTATAAAGCCCTTGGCCTAAAACTATTCGAAAAAAAATATTGCTAGGTTGCACTGCAAATCCGAATACGTAAATGATAGTAGCAATCACTGTAAAGGTTTAAGGTTTGTTCACATTAGTTGTTATGGCAAGTTCCTTTGAGGGGACGCGACGGATGAGAATTAGTCTATACGCGAGAGCTTTATAATGTATCGGACACAAGTCACACACACAACACACCACACCACTCATACAACACAAACACAATATATATATATATATATAAAATATATATATATTATTTTATATATTATATACTATTTATACTATATATATAATTCTATATAATATATAGTATATATATATAATATAATTGTTGTTTTGAATTAATTTAAATACATTTGACATACAATATTTCATAAAAACTAGATGCTTAATAAAAATCAATTGCAGTACTCTTTCTTTTAAAAAAAAATATATTATGTGATTTATTCATTATTATTTATTAATATTGTATTATTTATTATTATTATTTATTATTATTATCATTTTATTATATATTATTACTAATGACATAATTATGTTATTTATCTCATTATAAATTAATTATTTTTTCTTCTTCTTATATTCAATGTTGTATTATTATATATTCAGACATCTTGAAGGTCTATTATTAATCCTTAGGTGTTCCCGGACTAATATTTTTATGTAGAGTCGATAGTATCTAATTATAATAAATAATTAATTAGTTTAATTGAATTAATTAAAATAATAATCATTAATTTTAATTGTAAGCATAATTATAATAATTTATACTTTTATGAATGGGTATTCTGATTAGATTAATTATCAATCAACTTTATTAATAATATATGAAAACTCAAATAATAAATAAGGAAAAATATAAAATAGTAATAATTAAAAATATAAGTAATATTGTATAACACTCATTAAATAATAATATTTCTTAACATAATTGAAGTAATAATAATAATAATAATTAATAATAATAATTAATAAATTAATGAACAATAATATTAATCTAGTTCCTTCTCAAAATTTTTGGCCTAGCAATATTTTAGTATGTTTTATGTTCAAATATTTATTGTAGTATTTATTATTGTAGTACTACGAGATAGTAGTAGTAGTAGTAGTCAGGCATAACAGTTGGCTGATTAACGTCAGCTGACGTGGACCAGGGGAGTAGTAGTAGTAGCAGTAGTATATTCATTTACCTATTCGCTGTCCTCAGTCCATTGTTTGAAGCCTTGTTCCTCATTTCGGATGTATTTGATGTGCCTTGGAGCACTTGCTGGACCAATCAATTGCTTTTGGCCTTGTTTTAATTCTCCTACTTTACAGGGGTAATTATGTAGGGTGAATTAAAAAAGGCAAGGACATGAAGCAGCGGAGTGATAGTACTCATGTTCCTAATAGAGACTCAGTTATTTAGGATTGTGCTTACACCCGTAAGAATGAGATAGATTTGATCGTGCGGATATCGGTAAACTTTAGAAATCAGTTGGGCTACAAATAAAGGATTGTCGGAGTCCTTTAGTGTACTACGTATATAAGTAGTGAGGATCGAATAAATGCGTGAGTGAATGGGTATAGTGGGTAGTGCACCTAAAAGTAATCCAAATGGGAGATCTAGTTTCAAATATTAATTTCTTACTCCGCATGGCCACAACCATATTTAATTACCTCTTTTTTACAGTGGCTCTCTCCACCTCTTGGGGCGTAGGTGGTGGAACAAAAATCCCGTCCGCTTATTATGGGTTTTGTGCCGAAAGAGAGTATAAAATAATGATGCACAGGAAATATCAAAGTGAAAATAAGATTCGCTTCTTTATTTTTATCCTCCGCTAACGTTACTCGTAACTGATTTATTGACTAAATAGTAATTTCGCAATCATTTTTTAATAAATTTAATACTTTCATTTATGTCGCTCAAAAAGTATTTGGCACCAAGAATTATGAATAGAATAAAGTAAATAAATAAGTTCTAGACAACTAAAAGAACATTAAATAAATAATATAAATGCTTGAAATGTATCGTTTTTTCATCCCGTTAACAAGACAAGCTTTTGTATTTATAGTGTAAACTGTGTATCCTTTTGGTAGAATAGATAAAGTATTTTTACATATATAATTTCATACTATAGTATAGAAATAAATCCTCAAATAGGTGTGATATATAATATATATATAATAGTATATATAGGTAAACAAATAATTATATATAATAACAATTCGCCATATTTTATATTAATAATGTGTGTATATATAGTTTATGTATGTATATATACTATATATAGTTATAAAATATATTATTTATAAGTTTTAGTACATTAATTCAGTTTCTAATGTTAAAATTGATAATCTCTTTATGAAAATAGAAGTAAAAATAAACACTGAGAATTACGGCTACGTATAAAGTAGTATAGGCGTAATAATATTAGTTACATCGTATAGTATATATATATAGGTATAAATAAGATACTCCGTATAGTATGACTAAAATATATATTAATATCTATTATTTTTAAAGGTATACTAATATATATTTATATTTATATTATGTTATATACACTGTACTCGTTTTATATATATTCTTTTAAATAAAACATATATTATATATCGGAAATTCAGCATATGGAATTATAATATATTAAATTATAAATAGATATATATAATAGGTAATTAAAAATTAATAAAAACAAGCCTAAGTATAATATAGTATACGATTTTTGTCATTCTTCTACCTTTGATGATGGTTATGTCGTCATGGTAATAATATAGCATGTTACTATATTGTGTAGTGCACGTAGTCTAAATGGCACTATAGCGCATAAAGTATTAGGGGCGCTTCTACAGCGTCTATCAGCTGCCCTATAGTGATATCTGAGATCCTAAAATAAGACTAACGTATATTATGGATATTATTTGATGTCGCCAGACAAAAGTGATCGTGTTGACAAGGAGGGTTTATCATATACGGCTATTGGTGACTGTTGACTGATGCGGACAAAACAGCTAAATGAGGAGTCGTCGAAGCCGCAGAATGCGTTATATGAGGAAACACTGACGTCGACTGAAGGTTGAGCTCAGATATATTTAGTGAGCTTTCTGAATGGCGAACACGAATCATGATAGAAATGTTTAAAGCAGCGACTGAAAGAAATGTTTCTAGTTGGTGTTAAAAGACTGTATCGATAAAATAATAGGATCAGCATGCATGCTATACGTGTAAATTATTCTTATTCTCGGGTCACATCTATGTGGAGTCATCGTAGTTGCATCACATTATTAGATTATATATGGCACTGATTGAACAAAATTGGGCACAATTCATAGGTTCAACCAAAGGTAAAGAAATATGTAAAAGACGTTTTCCCAGAAACTCAAAATGCGACGAAATTAACCGTTAACTCGTGCGAATAATGCGTGGTGAAAATGTTACGATGGTATTGTTAACGACTTATAGATAAATTTATACGGTAAATTTGGTAACTTTCTAGAGCGAAGTACGTTTTGCTTGAAGATAGATCAAGATTCTTGAAACCAGTTTTCGAAACCTCAAAATTCTGTTATGAAATCTGTAATCACAAGTCGAGAATTAGTTTATAAGTTTAATTTATGATTTACAATTACTTAATTACCAAAGTTATTATTCCATTATGTTACGTTATCCTGTAAAAAACCTTTCCACATTCGTTTTGTTAATTTGGTCTTTGTTTTGTTGGAAAACAAAGTCACTTAAAAAATTTTGAGTAAATATTTCAAAGTTTTTGGAAGTTGCAACAGAAACTTGCTTTCTGGTTAATGACAGGAGGATGAGAGATGCTGCGTTCAAGATCAATGACAAAATAGAAACTGTGAGAAAAAAAAAAGCAATAGAAGAATATCATAATCTTTTCTTGTTTATTTTTCAAACCAGTTACCGGTAGAGCAATGCCGCACCCTCTCTCGACTCCACTTGCAGCCTGCATAGCGATAAGCATCCCGATCTACCCTCATGAAGTCTAATCAAACTACAATTCAGCGTTGCCCAATGTCAAGAGGTGAGGAAGCCCATGCGCGATTTATGTAGATCATATAACTCTAACACCAATCTAGTAGCTAAGAGATCGTATTATTCCAAATCAGAAATCTAGTTATAGTAACATATTATTACGATGACTATTCTAATGCATAATTAGTTAGTCATATTCCGATCAAAATACAGCTTGCGATCGGATGTGAGTGTGTTGATCGTAATGTGCTGTTCCAAGGCATTCCCGAGCCCACGTATGTTGAAAGTATTTTAAGCACACTTTCTACATACCTCCCCGTGCTAAAGGCGATGGTAAGCCCCTAACATTACTCAGTCTATCTCAAGATTAACTGACCATAATTCTGCTACATCTGAACAAAACTGGAGATCTCTATAACTAACAAAATCTTTCTCGACCGCAAGTCTCTTCTCGTAATTCAAGATTGAAGGGAGCAAGACTAATCAGAAAGGTACGTCTTTATAGACAGGGCTCGCTTCGTATTCACTAGAAGTAGGCACGACTCTACACAATATAATAAAAGGGGAAGTGGCGAGTAGGATGAAGTTTTATCTCAATAACTTTGAGGATCTAGCAGTTCAATGTCGACTCGAGGCCTGAGAATATATGTAGCCAGGATACCTCTGGGTGGTTCTCTGCCAAAATTTTGATGCAAAACTGTGTTTTCATTTTCCATAGATGCTTGATGTTTGTTTTTTCTGTTTTTGGCTTTAAATTGGCGGCGGTCATTGGGAGTCAAAAAATCGTCTTAATATCGGTTCAAGTTGTGCCTTCTTGGTTCTTAGGCCTTTTTTAAATTATCATTTTACTTAATGGGTGTGATTCTAACGAGGGGACACGAGTATCATATAAAGACTGACTTTTTACGATATTCACGGACAACGATCTGACAAGCGAACATGACAATCTACGGCAAGTCCGACTACTTACCTGTAAGAATCGAAAACAAAGACTAACGAGGCGAAGGATTGAACTAAGGGCAAACTCAATAGGCAATAACCAGATTGTGCGACACTAAGCTAGTTCGTTACTCGATTCATGTGGCGGACCACGATTGGCACAAACTGCAGAGCCAAGCGGTCGACGGCGACCCGCCATTGAACCACAGTAATAGTATGATAATACGATAACTATACCCTAGTGACCATATAACCGATGTATTAAAGTATAGGTATATACTATATATAGGGCCGCTATCTCTTACTACTCAGGCCTATGCTTAGCTTGCCAAGCTAGTATGTCCAGATACTCTACCGTATATCGGCCCCCTGTGCATCACTCAGTACATATACAGATACCTTTGTCTTCATCACTTGTCGTCATAGCGACACTAGCTATTATATAAGTAAGTTAAAGTACTAGGGGATACTTCGTTTTTAGAGCATCCTTATTACTGGATAGGCGATATTGTGTAGGCCGCCTCTCACCAGATTACTAGTTAATCTAGATATAATAAGCTATAATACTAGTTACTATACTATATAGGTTATCATGTATATAGTATTTAGGCCAGCGTCTTATAGCCGTTGCATTAATGTATCTCTTAAAACTATTTAATTGCTACGAGTAAAAACGGAATACTATTGCTGAATATGCTCGTCCGAAAATACTTTCTGCACCTGGTAATATTGGCTAGTAAATAAAGAAAATAATAAAATTTCTTATTCACATCTCAAAAACGGTGACAATTAGCTACTACGCAAATAGAAATAGAGGTTTCTTTTTCATGAAACCTAGAGACACACAATTTCAGGTTAAGAAGGGGAAAATAAATACTATAAAAATGATTTTAAAAAAATTATTGTTAAGTAAATTATCAGTAACTATGATTAGAAATTCATATTTATAGACCTTTATTGGTTCTCTTAAAAATAAAGAGAACTTTTCTATCTAAATTTTTCTAAGTATTACGCCACATAGGGGCTCGCATACCTCAGATCATGGGAACATTAGGGTGTAAACATTCCATTACCCGCCGTATAGGGGTGAGTCGTGAGTAGTAACTCACCCGTACACATCCCAAAATACCAGTAAGAGGAGCGCGTTCTCCCGAACTCCTACCCACGTAGGGAGTGAAATATTATTAAGTCCTACCCATAGTCCCCCGAGCAATCCGAAAGCCGACTCCTTTTCTCTACTGAGTCTGCCTAATACGTCGTGTATATAATCCTTGGTCTTAGATTATATACTTGTTAGTAAAAAATAAAAAGAGATCAAAATTTAACAGTAAACTCCATTTCACTATTTAATGCATAAGAGGTATACCAAGTAGTAATGTGTTCACTATCTTAGAATAGATCTGTAAAATATATATTACGCTATAATTTAATTGGTAACATCTATATTTTTTTATATTTTATAATTTATTTTACACCTTTCTTAATTGTGAAATTATACCTGTGATTTCCAAAATAAATCGTATTCCTTTTCGCCGTATATTTTAGTAGTTTTTGAGATAAAATTCTATTTATTATTTATTTTTTTTAATTTTTATTTTTTTATTTATTTATATTTTTATTTTCACACATTTCATAGTGAGCTAAATAAAACTGCCGACCAGATCCAGCAAATGTATTTCGTTTTACATTAGTATATAATTATATAGTGTATATTTTAATAGATAATAATGCGGCTATTAACAGAATCGATCATGACCAAATTAATATGTATCTATATACTCAACTTAATATATATAGTTCAAGTAGCGTAGGAATATATGATATTAAATTACTGGACACATTGAGTTTATTATTAATATAATTAATATTTTCATATATATATTATAATATACTAATATATTAGTGAATTATTATTAATAATATATATTACTATATATATATATATATTATTTAGGTGTTCCGCCTGGTAATTAAAACTCCATAATACTAAAATTATATAAAGCTTATGGCAGGTATTTAGTATATATATATATAGGTTAAGTATTAATATGTATATATTATTAAATATATATATCATTTTTAATATATATTGTATGAAAGACTATAAATTTTTAGAAGGATAATCCATTACTGTGGACTTTGAGTCATATATTATATTATGATTACTCGATGAGAGTATATAATCCTTAGTAGATATCATCCTCTAATATCATTCACTAAAAATAAAATAAATAAATAAAATTTTTTAAAGAAAAAATAAAAAAACATACAAAGATATATAAATAAAAAAAATAAAAGAAAAAAAAAATCTTATGATTTGAGTTTTTTATCAGCGTCTTAAAAATAACGTTATCTTCATAGTTATTTCGTACATATCTTATATATGGTATAGCGCGTATAACAGGTGATTGTTGGAAATCGGATTCAATAATCTTTCCGACTCAAACCTCCTCGACTTGCACCCTCTTCAAAATAAATCAACTGAACTATTCGACCATCTGTTATCGCAAAAATTACTAGTACTTCTATTCTAAAGTATTTTCCCAGGCATGCTCCTTCTATTTGATAATATCCTCATCCGACTCACGACTCACTGCCCGTACTAACTAAACTTCGAGAGTCAATTGTTTTTCTGGACTCCCGACTCCTTGCAAAATATTGCTTAAGAATTAAAAAATAATTATCTATGTAATATATAACTATCTATATTGATATATATACTACATATTATATAGTACATATTATTTCATCACCGGGAATTATAGCATATATATATAAGTTAACTACATGACCCCAGTCTTTATACTATATCATATTATATTATTCAGTAGTACTATATATATATAAGTATATATATAATATATATCACATATATACTATGAGAATATAATAAATTTTATAGTTTAACTATAAGATAAATTATATATATAAATAAATATAATAATATAAACATAATAGCCTAGTAAATATATTTTATTACTTATATATTACTTATTAATTCTTATATTATATGGTAAATATTATCAATATTTTATAATGGGTATATAATGATATACATATATTATACTTTACATGCTATATAGTAGTTATCGTTAAAATATTATATATAATAGTACATATATATATATATAGTTAAAAGTACATATTAGGAAATAAAATTTTTCATAATTCATTTTATATATATATAGTTATTATTTAAGAAGCCACCTAGTGGCCCTGGCCACACTCTGCCTCTCGGCCTTCCTTGTCCCCGTCCCCTGCCCGGCCCCTCGACTCTCCGACTCTCCGCCCTCCCCGACCCTCTACCGCCCCAGTGACGGCCTCCGACTCGGCCACTAGCTCATCTCGCTCGTCGAGACCCGGCCCTCATAGTGCCCGAAGCTCCGGCCTCTGTCCCCCCGGCTACCGCCCCGGCCCCGCCCCTCAGGCCTCGGCCCGCCCTCATGCCCGTCGCGCGCTCACTCCGCCACCTTGCCCCCGCACCTCTCCTCCAGGCCCTAGCACCTCATCTTCACACTCGTCACCTCACCAAGCTATTCTCGCACGCCACGAGACAACCTCTGGGCCCAGGCACCACGGGTTATCTGGTGCTACAGCACCTCCCTGTCCGCTGACCCGCCAACCACTGGCCAACCTTACCCAGCAATTTCTTACCACTCCCCTCTCTCGCCCCGCCAACTCACAAGAGCGTCTAGCTAAGTGAATTGCCGGATCTTGTTGAGAGCCAATCCTCATGATTATAAGTGATCTCGGAGAGCGCTAATGTTCTCTTTATCATACTTAGTACAAACTGATAGACAGCGTTGTTTTCATAAGTTAGCTGATACAAGGTATCCAATAAGTTTAATTTATTGCCTATTTCTCTCATTTTATTTCCGAAATTATTATTATTATTACTGTCACTTTATAATAAAATTACTTCATCATCGATTCCATAACTATTAATAATTTATTGATAGGATACTATTGTATATATTTTTCTCTATTTGATTATGGTATTTTTTATATTCTTATCTTATTATTAACTTCTATTTTATTATTATTTATATTATTATAAGTTTTTATTATATATATTATTTATTAAATATGGTAAAATTTTCTAATTTGCTAGAAATCTTATTCTCTTCAATGGTAAATCCTTCTTTTCCCCAAAATGTAGTAATTTCTTGAATATTTTATTCCATTTTCATACTAAATATTTGAATCTTCTCGATATAGAGTAGCATTCACTCCGGTATTCGTTGCACCACATGATTGCGCCGGGTTCTGACGCGAGCTCCGCTGGTCCCCCTACGATCCATTCTCGTCAGTACCGAAATTCGATTCCCGAAGGACACCTCGAATCTTAGGCCGCAAGGTTTGGTTCTCTCTCTAAATGAATTTTATTTCACTTATTATTATGATATTAATATTACAGTTACTAATAGTTATTATTATTATATGATATTAATAAGTACAATCAAATTCTTATTACATTTTATAAATTTTGAATTATTATATTTTTATTATAATTATATTTTTAAACTATTACTTATTATAAAATTGATTTAATACTTATTATTATTATATGGGTTATATATTACTAATGATTGTTCACTATTATTAATCATTCTATGAAATATATTATTATTAAAAATTATTATTATTATTATCAGTTTTATTCTTTTTAGTATGGTTTGCGATTGATTGTTTCAGTCTCCGGAAACTCTCTCTCGGGCTCGCAGCTCATATCACGTACTCGATATATACTCTACAATGAGTTAGAATTTGTTCCCAGTTATTCGTGCTAAATTTTAAAGTGTAGGTGTTAATAGCTGACGTAACCTTCCGCTCAATCTATAACATAGGTACGTCTCCCGTGGGTCCCCCGAAGTGTGGAATTGAACCCCACCCCCCTTAAAAAATCGAAAGTTTTCGTTAATATGGTCATAAATTTGAGTGAGAGGATGCAGAATAAGCTAATTCCATAGAAAGAATTAATGGAATTGAGGATTCGTAGACTCCCGATTATCCGGCTGCTGCGAGCCACTGCTATGATCCTGTATTAAATAATCAGATCAGTTCCAAAACACACACAATATAAGTGTCACTGTATAATAGTGACGT
Source organism: Trachelipus rathkii (assembly GCA_015478945.1). Lineage (NCBI taxonomy): Eukaryota > Metazoa > Arthropoda > Malacostraca > Isopoda > Trachelipodidae > Trachelipus > Trachelipus rathkii. The sequence goes on along the minus strand of JABUQX010043683.1, from coordinate 27,977 downwards.
TTATTGAACCCTAAGAGCTCGAATATGAGGATTAAGTCCGTTTGACGATTATAAAGATGTTCTAGGACCCCTCATTATAGGTAGTCCCGACTGATATAAAAAGAGCACCAGAGTAGCAAAAACGTAACGAAGAGGTAACAAAGAAGTTATGCCAGGAAAGTGCAATGAAAAGACCAAGAAGTAACAGCAAAAAGTTACCACTAAGTGTCATGACTTCACGCACGGAGTAGGAATTTGAACAGCTTGCAACCGGTTCTTTTCCTAGGTCGTGCGATGTTATTAAATATTTGTTTAATGATATTTACAAATGATTGTTCGTCTGTATATTAATTTAGTATTTAATATGGTCTGTGATGTCAAAAATAAATGGTTTCTCAAGAACTATCAATAGAAAAAAAAAAAATAAAATTAAATAAATAAATAAAAATAAATAAAATTTCTAACACCTTTATGTTCCATAAATTCTACAAATAGTAAACGTGATTACATTAACCCCTAGAAACAGTAAATTCAGTAAAATAAACCACAATGCGATTCCAGCATACCCTCCTGAACAATATCGTATCTATTGATCTATTGATCTATTACTTCAATTAAAATATTTATTTATTCAGCAAATTTTATGACTCTATAAAATGAGTATCTATCCTTATAAGATTACCCTATATCTCGATGATAATGATACAAAGTAAATTCCAATAACCACCATCCCTCACCATATTCCTCCCCATATCATCCTTGATCTATTGACTCTTATTTGTATTCTTATTGATTCAATGTCACACTTTTTTCGATAAGTATCTTAACTTTTGATAAAAAATTTAAACAAATTCAAAGTCTGACACGTGTTTAAGACCAACGAATAACTCTAAACATAACAAAGTTTTCTAAACATTTTTTAACTATAATAACATAATAAGGTATTCTACACTATGATATATAATACCACAATGACCACTTAAACCTTACATCGTCCTTAAAAATATGTGATAATAAATGTTTAACTATTAACATAATTTCATCGACATCATCTTAAGATTATACACAGCAAAATAACAAACACTTTGCCGTGTGCAAAAGAAAGCTTTGGATAAGATATTGGTTTACATATCACACGGCAATGCAGTTACTTTGGGTATTAATAACATAGGTAAACAAAATTTACATTCTTTTATGTTGTCTATGATCCGATACTTTTTCTTATGTATTTTGTTATGCTGACTTCAAAAATCGTTTTGGGTTTTGTTTGTCACGTCCAGTTTGTCACTGTTCACATGTAAACATGGAAAAAATTGGAAAAGAAATTATTTTCCCCCTAAACAGAGACAAAACGGTTGGGAATACAAACAGATAATCTAAATAAAATGTGTTTGTCTTGTCCAAGTATACATGCTGTGAAAATTTTATATTGATGGGACAAATAATAAAAAAGATATAGCGGTTTTTCACTTATGAAACGGTAAAAAGGATTTTTTGCTTTTCTTTTTAGTTTTCATGTGAATGGCGGAAAAACTGGACCTTGTAGACAATCGCCAATTTAATTTTTGGATTCAGGGCAAAATTAAATTCATAAGAAAGAAGTCTTATATACAGATCAATAAAAATGTTGTTCCCCAGTATAATAATAATAATATTAATAATAATTATAAAAATAATACTAATTTCTGAAGAATCGGCCCATTCATATTACATATATATATATGTATGACCAAGGTGACATAACACATTCCGTGCCTCAGCTGCGCGCTATTAATAGGTTAAAATGAGATTGCTTTCTATTTCTTGTACGAGCGGCTTCATAGCGGTCATAGTATACTGTCTGATTCCATTTGCACAATCTACCACGAACAACCAATAACGTCATTAAACACTGCCTAGGAGCTGATTTCCTCTAGGTAGTCTATTCATATTACGTCTTTTATGACCTTCATAAAACCTATAATATAGAAGAAGGATCTAACAAATCGATGTTAGACAGATCATGAGTTTTAATGTAAAAGTATTTTGATCCACAATCATACCTTTACAATTCTAAACGCATCTTGTTCTATTAAACCAAATCAGTTCTTCATCTACCGATCACTCTTTGGAACCAAATTATGAATTTTAGCATATTCTCCTATCTATTATGCAACACTCATACATTCTAATGTCCAACCTAACATTCTTAACAGTACCTCTTACATCCCTTACCCTTATAATAAGGGTACTGATGCTGCCTACTCCTATCCCTCGGAACTATCCCTCCATAAACGCAGAATCACAATTTCCCTAGAATCCATTTCAATCACCATCCAATCCGGTTCTTGCTCATTATTCACCAGCAATTTCATACTAATCAGATTTACTTTATTCTTCAAACTGTCTCCTTACCATTACTTTGTTCCGCTTTATATATCGTGACCTCACACACAAATACTTCATTTCCCTTCCTTCTGCGGCCATCATATCCCCATCATACATTCACTATCACCTTTCATAACTATTCCTTATGTTAATACAGATTTTTCGAGAGGTTCTTCGCACGCCTCTCATATCCATATTCACAGTTATGCGAATATTCACCATGCCTGATTTGCATATATGAGCATGTTTTCCTCTTATCTCATTATCTAACTTTTCGCCGCTTTCTTCCAGAGAGCTTCCTACTTTCTTTTGCTTGTAAGTCCCCTTTCATTTGTAGTGCCTTAGCTTTCGTCTCAAACTGTCATTATCCTTTTGTTTTCTCGAGCTCTGTATTGTATGCAGCTTTCTTATATTTCTTCCTCCTTTTATTATTCCATAACATTTTCTTTGAATCACTCTCTTCTTTCATTAACTACTATTTATTTATTATTGTAATTAGTATATATTTATTTTATTTTTTGTTAGTTTATATTGTTTTTTATTATTATTACAATTTAGTTATATATATTATTATATAATTTCTATATATATACTATATATTATAGTATTATATATTATATATATTATAATTATTATATTTATTTATATTATCTAGAATAACTCTAAAAGGTTTCGCTTTCAGTTGATCCAGCATTTCTTCTTCTGATCCTAAACTCTTAACCTAGACCCGTAGATGAACCATTCTCGGCTATGCGTCTCCGCGCCTAGTTCTTAGTTAAATCACTCTCAAGTCAGGATTATTCGTACCTTCATTAGGAACTAGCATCTTCTTCCTATCAGGCTTCAAAACTCCTTTTCTTACAGAGCTCTCCCCATAAATCGTGCTTCTTGTCAATGGCCCCCAAGTGGAGAAGGATATGGAGGAGGAGGAGGAGAGAATAAGGAACAAAAACATTGACAATCTAGTAATCGACAATTATGTTAGATAATATAATATATATATATATATATACTATATATATATATATATTATAATTATTTATCATTAAATATATTATAATACTTATATTTTTATTATAATTATATGTTATAATATATATATATTATAAAAATATATAAAATAAATATATATATATATATACCTAACCTAATTGTAAATACTAATTTTATTCCTCTTCTTTCTCCTCTCCTCCTCTTCCTTTTACTCGCATCTGCACCAGGCACTTCAAATTTCATAGGGGCATATTTCAATTCAGAAACACCAGCTTCTAAAAATTCTCATCAGTCAGGGAGACCTCTTAGGCCTGAGAACATTAGACCCACAACTGAACAACTTCTCCAAAGCCCGCGGAGGGGGGAAACAGAGGGTATTGTCTCTCTGATAAAGAGGTCCAACCGACTTTCTCTCGTCTGCTCGAGGGAATTAGGTATACAGACAGAGGGTGGTCCTTCACCTTCAGCTTGTTTCAAATCTCAAAAGGCCTTCTTCAAGTCCTCCTCAATGTGGTCGGGAGCCAGAAGCTGGTTTCATTCACCATTAATGTAATGAAAAGGTCGTTTCGCACCTCTTCGCTGCTCTTGGCGGCACCATCGTTTTCGTGAAGTCCACGTTTGATCAGCATTCACTCAACTGATAACCCTTCCTGATGATGCTCCTTCAAGTCTCAATTCAGGAACTCAACGACGGGAAAGTTTTGAAAATGTAGGGCGGAGGGCTGTGTCACAGCAGGTCTCTGTCCACAAACAGGTGCTCAATCCTCCCCTTGAAGGCCATCGAAAGTTTGTAGAACTATCATATATATATTTTAAATATAATTAATATTATATATTAATTATATATATATAATAATATAGATATATATATATAATAAATATATATAATATTATATATAATATATATTAATAATATATATATATTATATTATTATATAATATATATATAATATATTATATAATGATATATAGTAATAAATAATATATATATATAATATATTATATATAATAATATATAAATAATATTATAATATATATATATATATAATATATATTATATAATTAGAGTTTACAAATCTTAAGACTTGTAATTTAGAATCCATGAAACCTTTTAATAATGACAATAATGACAGAAAATGACAATTATTCCGTTCAATTCATAAAAAATACTATTCCGTAAACAATGACAATTGAAAATTCTGAAACTTAAGTACATTTCAGCAACAATCAAACTGATTAGTTGCGAATAATCTTCAATTCAAATTATCTGTTTTCAAATTTCTGGTACAGTTTACTCATAATTTGCACACCTTCGTCTGTGCATAACAAATATTCGGTCTGTGTAATATCTCACAACAGGGAATTTGCAATTCATAATTCTAAAGCACCAGGCTGCAAAGCAATTTTAATTCGGAATTTCATCCATCATTTCCTGGTGAATTTGGTTAAACATTTGTTAGAAACCAGGTCTTGCCAATGTATTTGAGATAAACCCGTGTTTCCAGTGAAATCTCCATTAATAATGACGGTAAGTCGTATAAAGCATATAGAGCACGTGAAATTCCATCTGGCATTGTGAAGGGACGGTAATTTTTTCCATTGATACGGTCGCAAAACTATTCTTTAAGGAAACTGGAATGCTCGTACAGATCATAACAGAAATCTAAATCAATCTCGCCAAACAATTGAATAGTTAATCATTTCACCTCTCTGGCTTGAAAGCTGCTGAAAGATATCGTATTGTTTTATCACTTCGTCCACGAATCATAGTTGAGTGTTGGTTTGGTAGAAGAAATTGGATTTAAAGAAGGTGCAACAACATCTTTAAAGATTCTATTCAGAATATAATCTGCAGCCAAGTATGTGCTGATCCATATCCTCAAATGTACCAATTTCAGTTTTAATTTTTAACAATTCATTCACCGTCCAGATCATATTGCGTTGTGTCACATATGGCGATTATTATTGAAGTTCCTTTCATGCATCAAATTGATTCACCAAACTTGTGCAAGAGGACTATCTGTGATAATCAACAATCACATTTAACTATACGTAATTCAATCCTCTAAGATTACAACTTGATACTACGTGTTTGGGCCAATTCGCTTACCGTTCAAAACGAAGCAGAATATATCCTCTTCTCAAATAGCTTTTATTTTACGCTCGGCATCTTCGCGTTCTTCTTATAAAAGCTTCCGGCCAACCCTTACTGTGATAGTGTTGGAACACTTCCATCTTCGTTTCCTTGACTTTTATTACTTTTAAAGAGATTTTTGTCACTCAATCTTATCTGCATTGATGCTAAATTGACAACGTTTTCTTGTCATATAGCATTAATAAATAATAATTTAAATATTCATTAATAAATAATCAGAGTTATTAATTTTTGGACATACTTTTATTTGCTACAGGATACAGCACGGTACATACAGATCTCGTGAACACATGAGTAACTGAATACGTTGGTGCGGGAATTTTTCTATGGACTGCAAATAATAATGTTTTAAGTAATCAGATCACAAAATTCATCATTGCGACAAAGATCTATAAAGAATTCAAATTGCAAATTTTTTAGTCAACTAATAAATATAATAATAATATATAATATATATTATATATTATATATATATATATATATATATAATATATTATATATCATTATATATATATATATATATAGTATATATATATATATATAATATTATATATATATATATATATATTATAAACCAAATGTCCATATTTTTAATGTATATTTTTTTCAATTTGCCAAAATCTTTGTACATATCTAAAAATTAGTAGCAACAATGGTATTTTTTTAAAATTTAAGGATTGAAAACAAATAACCCTTAGGGCTTGTAGTCCTCAAATTGCGGAATTGCGGAAATTGCGATTCAGCAATTCTTAAATGAAGAGATAGCATTCTGTAACTGTAATTTTTTTTTGTATATCGTATCCTGCACTTTTCCCATTTTTTTGGTATTCGCAATTGCGGAATTGCGAATTGCGAATTGCGGACTTAAATTGCGGAACTGCCACCTGATATTATATAATATATTACTATATATATATAATTATAATATATATTATATAATAATAATATATATAATATTTAAATAAATAATATATGACAACACATCTTTAAAAACAATATCATATTAAATATATATATAATTATATAATATAAATATTACATTATATAATATATATAATATATATAATATTTATATAATAAAAGTTATATTATATATATGATATTTAAATTATGTAATAAATATCTTTGCAATCAATAAAGTGTTTATAGTATAGATTCCTTCGAGGCTAAAAAGGTTGAGAAAGGCCGTTTACTACTATAAATAAGTTCAGAGTGAGAAGTGGTGATAAAACTGATGCATCAAAGGTGAAGAATGATCGATAAAAAAAAAGGAGTTTAACATTCGATATGCATAAAGGGTTTTATTTATTCTTTCGAAGTAGTAACTGATTGATATTAAACGATAAAATAATGCTTTTTGTAAATATGACTGTGTGAAGAAATGAAATTAAATCTTCTATTAATACTTTAAACACAACTAATTAAATCTATGGTTTTTACCAATAATTAAAAAAAAAAACGTTTCATATTCACTAGTAAAATTATTAATGATTTGCTTTCAAATCATTTTATGAACTATTGACATTTATCATAATTAAATCAGATACTTACAAAAAAAAAAAAAAAAAAAAATACTTATTGTCCTAATATTTTTGCGCTGCATTTCGTATATTTTAGTATATATATTTAATCAATGAAATTCACTTCAACTGAAACTTTCTCAAACTTTGACCTCCGCTAAATCTATGGATAAAATATTTCAAAGGAGGAACAAAATTTTAATTGTTTTTAGTTTTCATTTTGAAACAAGATTTTTACTTTTAAAGTTTTTTTTTTATATATATATCTGAGTGCGACTCACTAACGAAGATAATATGCTGGCTGTTCCTCCAGGCAGACAAATTACTGACTTTGAGGCTAAATGAGTTCAATGTAACAAATCCGCTTGCCGAGAACTCTCGCTATGCTCTCTCATATAATGTGAGGGTTGAAAAATAATTTTTCTGACTCGTCACAGAAAGGATGCATTGGAAACTCTCTCAACCTTGAATTCTCTTCAGTTTGAAATTTCGAAATACTTGACGATTGACAGTGTTTATTTAAAAGTGAAATTGTGTTTTATACCTAATCAATTAAACCTTTAGAATCTATCTCATATATAATCATAAAAACATAAATAATAAGTATTTTAAAAGTCCTTTCCAACCATAGTTTAAGAACAGCTATCGTAAACTATTGTTTTGTTGTGGTGTTAATTCCTAAATTTCAACTTCAAATTAAACTTCGTACTGTTTATATAATCTCAATTATTTTTTTCTCGCATTTCGTTCAAAATTGAAATTTAATATAAAACGGATCAAACTTCCACTACACAAATTTAAAAATGCCATAATTTCCATTATATATTTAATCTGCAGTCAGTTTGTCACACACATAAATAATACAGTCATAACACACAAAGTATGATATTATACTATATATATATTATATATTATAAATATATAATATATATTATAATTTGTATATAATATATAAAATATATATTACAATATATATATATCATAATTATAATTTATATTTAGTATATATTAATAGTTATATATGGTTAAACTAAAGAAGTTTACCCGCATGATATCTCGAAACTAAGATAGGTACAAGAAAACTGATAAATATATGGAATCACCGATGAAATCTTGTATGGAAAATGAAATAAAAAAGTGTTTTTTTTATTTTGTTTAATATTTCTTATCAGTCTACGATAGTACAAGAAAACTAATAACAATTAGAATCAACGGTATGTAAAAGTATTAAAAAAGATTTTTTTTTTTAAAACTAAAAGCAATACCCAGTGTAAACGTAAAGATGAAAGGAGCGGGTCTCTCTGCCATCCTGGGCGGACGGGTAGGACTATTTCCCCCCCTCGAGGGTCTCGACCCCTCTTTGGTGATTTGGGTGTCGCGGTTCCACCCGCCTCCCATCTACGGGTAAGGAAAACGTCCCCCTCTGTCCCACGTCGGCTCGACCCCTACGACAGAACTTTTATACGCTGATCCATATTATTCTATAATTTTCTTCTATCCATATCGTTCAGTCTATTGGAAGATATTAAAAAAAATAAAATTAAAATTAGATGCCGATTATTCACTTGTGGATACTAATTTTTATTACGCCTGCATTCCTACATATGATCACGTTTTTCTTGTACCTAGCCTTGAGTCTTTCGAAGATATCAGCGGTAACTTCTTTAGTTGGAATATATATGTATTAATATTATAGAAAATATATATAAATATCATATATAATAAATATTATATTATATATATTAATAATTAATATTATATAATATATGGATCTATATATATATAATATATAAGGTTATGTATCCTTTTCTTGTTTTTAATCTGATCTTCTTTGCAGTGTTTGATTTTTTTTAAATATAATTTGCTTCTATTATTTGATTACCTGAAAATTGAATTTCAAGTGGTTAATGTACGATGTATCAAGAAGTGTCGAAATGTTAATTGTTTAAATTAATTTTTAATAATCTAAGGTTTTTCTTAAGATAATTATTACATATAAATGAAAAGTTCGAAGTTCGATAGTTAATAATAACCAATCAATTTTTTTATCGAGCAACGAGAAGACTATATTAAATGACTATTAATATTAATATATTATGTAAATTTAATTAATTTATATATATTATATATATATATATATATTATATATATAATAATATATATACTATATAATATAATATAAATTTATATAGGGCTAAACTTGCTAAGTTCGTGATTCTTAAGAGCATAGCACCTAGCGTATAAAGAGGCATGTAACTCGTGAATCCAATGAAACGAGTTTTATCACACATTAATAAGATAAAATAGGTATATAAAGTAATAAAGTTCCTTCTGTGAGAACTCTTCGCAGCAGCCGTAGCCCTTCAGAAATTCCGCTCTTCGCCGAGAGCGTTTTTAAGTTTAAGAGATTTCTGGAGAGAGTAATTGATTCTCTTCGTTAATTTATTCGACTCTGTAATCTGACTGCTGAACAGAGTAACACAAAAGGGACGAGTTTATATATTGTTCATTCGACTTATGCTAAACATTTTCTCGCTGCAACATCTTAGCACACAGCTACGTAAATAAATTAAAATTTTTTAAAAGTTAACTGGAGTGCACTTACTGTCCCTGACGCTAAACACGGAAGTTGAGAAAGTATGTTATAATAATTAACAAAAATAAAATAAATACATAAATTAAGATACTTTTCACATGCAAGCATGTCTAACGAAGTCCTAAAATTTAACCAGACATTTAAATTAGAAGGCAAACATCGTAAACATAAGTTTTGAAGAAATATTCAAATAGAGCATAACTGGTTACATTTCCGAAGATTAAAACATATAGTAGCAAGTATTTGAATACATAAATACAATAATGTTTATTATAAGAAAAAGAGTGCATTTAATAACAAGCATATCTTGGTTATATCCCGTTTAGAGCGTACAAACAAACATACAATACATTTATAATGCACAAAAGTAAATCACAAAATGTTAATCACAAATAATTATTGGATATGAAAATTGAATATCCAAGTTAAATTGGCCACATTGATCCGGAACCGTTTAATCAAGGAAGGTCCCTATAAACGTTTTCTAACAGTAATCCATGTTTGACCCATGCGCACCGAGTTTTCAAGTTTGTAAGTTACGAGAGAACATTGCTTGACATATGTAAAGACGACGTTGCTGAAATTTAGGTCCTTTATTGAAAAATTTCTTCATATCATCAAAATGGAGAGTCACAAACATTTAGATCGAAAAGTGAATCAAAGTTAGTAGGGAAATTCCAAAAAATATTTCCTGCCATAATCAAATTAAAATGATGAAGAAATTATAAGAGGTATTAAAGTTACATATGTAGGGGCGAAGTTGCTTGAAATTTAGGTCCTTTTTGAAAAATTCTTCATACAATAAAAGGACCGTTCAAGATAACATTTAGACATTCGAAAAGGAATCAGAGTCCGTAGTGGAATCCAAAATGAGTTTCTGCCATAATCCAAACTTGAATGATAAAAGAAATCTCATGATCGAAAAGAAGTTTGCTTAATGTTCTTACGGTGAATCCTCCAAAACGTAATAGTTTGAAAAAATGAAGACATAATTCCAAAATAAAAGAATTGAAGTTCGTATGATTAATGTTCGTTTGCCTTGAGTCATATTCTCCGAGTGTTCTGATTGGGATTTGAATAGTAGTTTTTCTTTTTCTTCATTTTGTTTGTTTTTAGAAGCGTGATGAAGTACGGTGTTCTAACTCAAAGGTTGCAACGCAATTAATAATAAGGGTCAATTACTTGCTAAATTGGTGTTCTTTAATTGAGGCAAGCACCCATATTAAGAGGATGTTAAATTTAACATCCCATATTTGAAATGAATTTTATTCCACATAAGTAAATATGAAATAATATAAAAGTACAATCAAAATTCTTTCTGTTGAAACTTCTTTGCGTGCTAGGCGAGCCGTGCCTTCGTGAAATCCCGTCTTGCCGAGAAGGTTTTAAGTTTGTGAGGATTCTGGAGAGAGTAGTCTTGGATTCTCTGTATTTATCCTGACTCTTGGTATCTGACTGACTGAAGAGATACAAACGGATCGAGTCTAAATCATTCGTTTCTATTCTCCGGACTGTAATCTAAATTTTTGCTCGCGCAAATCTTAGCATAATTACGAACATGTTAAATTATAAATTTTTTTAACAAATTATTCAATGACAGGGCTAAATTCATATATAATATTAATATAAATATAATATATATATATATAATAATATTAAATATATATATTTAAAATATATATATATATATATATATATATATATATATATATAATATATATATATAAATTATATGATAAGATTATATAAGTTTAATTAGGATTTCAACTTTATACATTCTATTCGTTAAATTTAAGTTCGTTAAGTTAGCGAAGCTTGTGCTGAGTGTTGTGTATATGATTCTTAACCGTTTAAGGTTTATTCTACTTTCCATGATTTATCAGATCTGATTAGTTGTCTTGTCTCTTATTGTTTATAATCATATAATTTTTAATATTTTTTATCTTTTAGGTTTATTTTTTAGTAGTGATCTGTTGTTTGTTTGTTGTGTGGGCGCGGTTTTTTTAATAAAAACCAATTTCTGTGGGTTTTTTGGTGGTCGGTATGGCACAGATTGTTGGTGTTTGTTTTGAGTGCTGTCATGTTTGAATACTTGGACACAGAAAGTATGTAGGGTGGGCGCAGGCTGGGGTTCTCTATTGACTTCGCAACGTAGTGCTGAAAGTAACCAATGAATTGTGTATATCACCTCCGCTAACGTCTCTACACATTTAAAAATTCTGTCTGAGACCCGCTACCAGGGATTCTTTTTCCACATTTAAACTTAATGTAGTCTTCAAACTATAACTTTTTCTAATAATTCCAAATGGGTGGAGTCGGTGCCTATATAAACATTAACCTCCTGTAACACTCGAGAATCTGAATCTCCTAATTCGATTGTTTGTCTTAAAGATCATTTCTCCCTACTACACATTTATCCTGTGTTTGCTACTTAAGCTTCCTATTTACTATTATGTTGATTCAACGTACCTCGCATCGAGTGGTTGGCTGCTCTTAAACTGGAATTGCAGGAGGAAGAGGCCAAAACACAGTATCCTTCAAGATCACTGGAGCTAGTTAATTAAAGAACTTACACACATTCCAGATCGTACTAACAATACTCGAACACGCTTGAATTTAATGTTTCACATACTCCTTCTCGATATAAATAACCCATTTTCCCTCCTATCGTAACTCTGAGCACAATCTTGAGCCTTAATTAAACTTTTTCTCCAGGCAGCTCCACCATGCCAAACCTACTTTCTGGCACTTTAATCGGCTATTGGAGATCTTGCGTCCGTTTCTTTGCAAACTAGCTTGGAAGTGAATTTGCTTTTGACTCGGCAGGACGCTGTCGGTCCCGCTGAATAAGGTGGAGCGTACATCGTCAAGGAGGGTAGAATCGGGTTTCATGTTCTATCTTCAACTAAATTTTTGCTCCACAAAATCCATGGTTCGATGGGGAATGTTTCCGCTCATTCAGAGAGAGAAATGCCTATCGCATCGAAAGACTCTCGTTCTATAATCGACTAATTTCATTCGCCTACAAATGCGTGCGAGCTATATGTCGACAGTTCAAGCGCGCTTTCACAAAAGAAAAGTCGACAACCAGCTAACTTGCTTCTTCCAAGCAGAGATTGTTTATAAAAATTTGCAAAAACATTTTTTTCTCTAACACTCTTGTAAATCTCCTTTCCTCACTTATTCGCTTCTGAAGTTTTGTAGCAACGTCTCTACTGAAAAGGCTATGTCTTTGGCCTCTCTTTTTTCATTCTAATTCTACCTGACAGTCCGTGGCATCCTCCTCCTGCTTTCTTCCCTCGTCAGGTTCTATGCCTCTCCCACGATTTACGGTACGCATGAATCGGGTGCATGGGTTCGAGATCATAGTGAGTGTCAGGGCAAGGGCGTTGGCCCGAGGCATGTCCCCCCGTGTTTTTAAAGGGTGTGCTTCCGAGCTGGGCTCTGATCTCGTTCAATCTTTCTCTCTACTGCCTAATACTAGTACCATTTCCTCAGTGCTGGGAAGCGCGCTTTGTCACCAATTGCTGAAAAGCAGCCGCTCTGATCCTTCAGAATATTTCGCCCAGTAGCTCTCACTTGTATTTAATCTAAGATATTTGAACTCTCTTAGACTCTCATTTCTTGGGATCATCTGAGCTCATCCTTCTTCAGATCATCAGTTATGGTGCTTCGGACGCTTCGAGGTCAACTGGTTGACATACTATCCTATCTACTGATTATGTCTTAACTGCCTAGGACTATGGAGTCTGGTGGTGGCACTCGATGGTAACTACGAGTCATTTCACCAACATCCATTCCTTTTTACCATACTTCTCTAAGCCTCTTCTTAATTTGGACATCTTGCTTACTCTTGTCAAGTTTCTCTCTGGTCGCTCCATACCAGCACTCGTTGATGGAGCGACTTCTCTCCTTTCCTGTAATTTGTGTTTACCTGTGAAAGTTCTGTTTATCTCACTTATTAATTCTTACTTCATCACGACTCCCACTGTAATCTAATCTTTATGCACTCTTTGCGCAATGAACTCACTCTCATTCTTCACTCATTCAAAATGCTCGATCTTTGCATCTGGAGTTGCTCTCGTGCTTCTCTTTCGCCGATTCTATTCTTGCTACTGGATGATTTGTCTGGCCACCAGCCTATCACACCTTGTGAAGATTCAACCTGTGAAAACTCAACTCTTAATCTCCTCTTCAAAAACACTCCTAAGCACTTTCCTATTTTTTCCGAACCTGGTTCTAAATGTTCACTCCTGTTGCAACTTAAACATTCTTCGGTTCTGAACATAAAAAAAATTATCTTGGAAACTTCATAACACAAGATTGTTGCTAAGGTGCCTCAAAGAAACTTGGAGTTCTGTCATGTTGCGGGAATTTTCCTTTTGCACAGCTTACTCAGTTTATAAAGGGTGCCTTATTCCCTTGTTTGGAACTGTTCTCACATCTGCGAGGGGCGTCGGCTCCACCCTTTCTATTGGAAGTGGTGAATTCTAAGCTCAAGGAGACTAATTAACTGTCCACCTACTTCAACTCTCTGACCCCTATCTCTGCACAGTGACGTGGCGCACTATCTCTTTCTATAGGTACACAAGAGTAGTATGCTAGAGAGAGTTGGCCACTCGCATTCCACCTCATTGCGTCGCCCCGCAATACAAGGGGTGCACAATGCTCTATCAGCAATGAAGTTTTGCGGTGAGTCATATGAAAATCCCAGACTCGTCTCGTTGTGTCTGCTTGCTCTTACAGTACCAACTATCCTGTTATTTACGCCTTGGACGTCTTGCATATCACTTAACTAGATCTTATCCTACTGTATTTTAAAGTTCCTCTCTTAAAACCACGTGCTGCGCACACCTGAAGATTTGCGTTAGTTGGCTTTGGTGGGCTATTCCTGTTATTCTTTCTTCCCCCTCCTTGAAAGGGGTTCAGCGTGAGAATTATAATTCTGTAATATATATATATAATATATACTATATAAATATATATTAAAATAATTTATATAATTATATATAGTAATATTATATATATATATAATATATATTCCCGTAGGCGAAGGCGGAGGAAAGCCCGTGACACCCAAATACCAAAGAGGCGGGTTCGGAACCTTGGCCATCGAGGGGGAAATAGTCTCTATTCCCTGTCGTTTCCCTTCCGGAGGCCGAGAGACCCCCGACTGTCCTGCAATCGTTGCGTTTTCATTTGTATTCCTGAAGTCTTGGAAAACACCCCTTGGATAATAAAGAATCAAAATATTAATAAAAAAATTACTTTTTTTAGAGAAATTATTTAAATATTCGAACTTTTATATACCATTTGTTATTTTCTTGGATTCAAAAACGTTTTATAATCTATTTTAATCTATTACGGATATAAAGCTCAATAGGAATGTATCTTCATTGTATAGATTGATATTTAGAAATTTGTTTATCATACTATTTTATGTATTTTGTTTTTCTTAGTTGAAAATGTGGCGAAACTTCGTCTGTTTCCTTACGACATAGAATATCAAGATATGCTATATTTGAATGACATTGCATATGTATTTGTCTCTTAATATTTTTTAGTCATGACATGTTATATAATTGTAGCGCATCTCTTCGAATGCCCCAAATATGTATGCATTTGTATATATATTTCTTTATATTATATTTATCAGTAAATACTTTTACCTCTCCTGTTTTTAGCAGTGGGAAAGTAATGTAGCATCATCCAAGAGCATAAATATTCGAATAAACATTTATGTTCGTCGACTTGTGCCAAGATTCTGCGTAAGCAAATTTGACATAAGTACGAAACAGGAATTGTAATAAAAGGCATTCTTTCCTGCCTGTTGGCACTTTCTCTCCCATCTCTCCCACTTCTCTACCATATCTCAGTCAGACCACTAATCCAACATTGCTGCTCTTAGAAGAAGATCATCGCGAATTACAAAAAACTCACTTCAGCAGGGGAGTGGCATTGTGGTAAAACATTTCACTGAAAAGCACTAGTCCCTATCCATTATTATCAAATATTCCCTTACTCGTTTTCTCAAGCCTTTCTTACTCCTTCCAGAATGCTTTTCTTACTTCTTGTAAGCTCCTCACTCATCTTTCTTTCCAAATCTGTTCACTTTTGCCTCCCTTCTTTTTTTCCTTCCTGAGTGTGCATACTGTGGTTCTTGTTCTACTCTTATATTTCCAATACACTATAATTTCGACACGGTGCCTCAGGTCATGTGTCTTTTTTAGCACATTCATATTTCAATTGCCGGCCGGCTTGCACGTTTCTTTCTACTTTTAATAACCGGGGTTCCTATACTCTCTTTCATTCATCATGCCACTGCCACTATTACGACATTCTTAACTTCTTACCTTAGACACTCACCTAAGAATAATATGGATATTATACTATATATACTACAGTAGTTCTTTTTTCTAATGCTGCTAGCAACATTTCTGTAGATATATCTGCTCTTGTAAGTATATTATATACTCATGTACAGTAGATATTAATATATATATAGAATAATATATATATTAATATTCAGTATATTCATATTTAAATCAGTATATTATATAATACTATATATATATATATATATAACTATATTTATTAAAGTACAGTATATATATACAGTATTACTATTATTAATTATATATATATAATATAATATAATAAAATATTAAATATATATATTAATATATATATAATATATTATATATATATATATTACGGATATTTAACAGATACTGCTCAATCACATCTATGCATAAACCGCATCTATGATCTACAATAATTCATAAACCTACTGGTACAATAGCTAATAATAAATAGAACGTCTGGCTACTTCAAAAATCCCTTTTACATTACTTATGCGCAAGATAGAAGAGAATAATATTCACAACCAAGTTTTCCTATCAAACATAGACTTCTCTCAATAAACAACTTCCATACATTAGTGCTGGCCAGATTTTTCCGCAAACCTAATGCGGGACAGATCACTCATGCTAGGCTATACTTATATCAAGGTAACATTATAACCGCATGAGTTTATACCAAACAACATATTATTATATATCTTATAAAAATAACAATGTCAATATAGTGTTAAATACCAGAACATAACTCTTTATAAGTCTAAGTAATCAATATTTAGGTACTTAATCGAATGATAATTATACTTTACACTGTCCCGCATTGGGTAAAGAATTTTGCGGTTAGAAATCTAAAGAATGTGAAATGCAGGACAGTTCCGGCAAAATACGGGACGTCTGGCCCAGCTCTAACCCATCATTACCTAGTTCGTTTGATAGCAGCACATGAACATTACACCCCAGGCAGGGGTCCACATATCAAGCATTATTACTTCTTGAAAGGAAGCACAAGTAAATTAAACGCTTGAGCTAACTGAACAACCGCAACATAAAGAGGACCTTCACTAGTATAGCAGACAATACCACGCCATTTCTTGACTAGCATTACCTGCTGGAGCTACAAATTCACAAAGGCTAATATTCAGCTCAAAACTTGAAACCTGTAACAAATAAGAATGTCTCAGAATAGTAAATCTACCTCCCATCCAACCATCCATCGCACCCTACGTAAGGAAACAAATTCTCTTATATAAAAGTCCATCTGACAGTGATAGGCGTCAATTTTATAGTAAATTCATCTCAATAGTTACTCCTTTCCTTTTACATCAAAACTTACATAACCATCTCCCAGGCACTAGAAGAAAAAACCACTATATTTATTCTAACGTATAAACACGCTTCCGCTCCCCCCCTCCAGATATCCTCATTTATCAAACAACATCATACAAAATTAACCCCAAAGAACTATATCCGCATGTCAAATAGTCACACAACTCCAAGCCGTCCACTCAGAAATATATTCCTACAGAAAAGCTTTGAACAGTCAAACTCGTTGTAATGGCAAATACTGTCTTTCCGCTCTGGCACCATCATTCTTCAAGAATACAGAATTTAAATTCAATTGACCTGCAGCCAAAGCAAACGATGACACAAAATCTATCTTCAGACGGCCTCTGATCATTGACGGACATTTAGCGCAACTTCGATACGATTAGCTTTTAACGATTTCGGGCCCGAACTAGAGTCACATGGTGGAGATGTCTCTAGGTCGACTCTTCTCGTAGTGTAAGGAGCGGGGGCTTACAGCAGTATAGTAAGTATACATATTAGTATATATTTATATATATATATATAATATAATATACTATATATATATATTATATATATTATTATCATATAATATATATTATTATATTATATATATATAATATAAATATATATATATACTATAATATATAATACTAGTATATTAATATCATATATATATAATATTTAATATATATATATAATTATATATATATATATATCTATATATTATATATAATATAATATATATAGATATTTTATATATTAATAATTGTATATTACTATATATATATAAATATTATATATGATGATATATAATATATATATATATATTATATAATATTTACTATATTATTTATACTATATATTTATACTATATATATATCTATATATATTATATATATCATATATATATATATATATATATATTAATATATATTATATCTGGTGTAATAATAAACTAATATAGTATATATTATATATATTATAATATTATATATATATTATACTTCTTACTCTGTAGCCCCGCTCCTCTCCTACGCGACAAGTGCGACCTAGAGACCATCTCGCCCACTGTATGCGGGCCGAGATCCGTTAAAAATAATGGTATCGAAAGTTGCGTATTAGACTCGTTAATCAGAGCATGCAAGATAGATGTTGTGTCATCGTTTGCTTGGCTGAGGTCAAATATATGAATTTAAATTGTCTGAAGGAATTGATGTGCCCAACAGGAGACAGTATTGCATTACAACGGGTTATTGACTGTTCAAAGCTTGTTCGGTATGGAATATAATTTGGTGCACGGGCTATGAAGTGTGTCTATTGTTACATGCGGATTATCGTCTTTGGTAATTTTTTGGATGTTTTGATAATGAGTAATCTGGAGGGGGGGGAAGCGTGTTTGTATACGTAGACAAAATGATAACGCTGGTTTTTTTTCTTCTAGTGCTGGATGGTTGAAATGTTTGATTAAAGGGTAACCTATTGCGAGTTATTTACTATAAAATTGAGCAGCCTATCATGTCAAGATGCCTTTTATGAGAGCGAATTTTTCCGTTAAAGTAGGTGGTGCATGGATCGGTTGTGGGGAAGGTAGTTCTATTAGTATACCGAGAAACACAATTTTGTTCGGTTCACAACCTTCTAAATAAATGTTATTGATATTGTAGGCTCCAGGCAGGTATGCGTAGTTCAAGAACATGGCGTTGTATTGTCTGTATTCTACTGAAGGTCTCTTGATGTATGCCGAGGTTTGTTCGCAGTTAAGTTCACAAACGCGTTTAATTATGTGTGCTTCCTCAGAAGTAATAATGTTGATATTGGGCGCTTGGGGGTGAATGTGCATGTGTGATCAAACGTCAAAACCTAGATGATGGTAGGCTGGCTCAGACGTCGATTTGCGGGACGTCTGCATTTCACTATTTTTAGATCTTCTTGTCCCGCAAAATCTTAATACCCAATGCGACAGCTGTTAAAAGTGCAAGTACAATCTGGTTCAATTAAAGTACGTAAATAATTGATTAATTAGACTTATAAAGAGTATTTCTTCTTTCCTACTATATTTGATTGTTATATTTGTTAATATACTAAAATATGGCTTGCCTATAGGTCTAAAGTTATACTTGTATAATTTAATAAAGTATACCTAGGCAGAAGATTTGTTTGGGAACAGTTGAAAGGACCCTACTGACGGACTAATGACGTCGGTTATATGAGAGGAAAGTCTATGTTTGAGTCAAAGGAAAGATGTATCGGACATCAATTAGCTAGACCAGCAATGATTATGGAAAGATGAGAATTTTTGAGGTGATGTAGTGCATTCTCTTGTATTATTAGCTTTATTGTTCCTGTTGGTCTAATAAATTGTGTAATGTTTCGATTCATGCTTATTTAAAGAAAAGTTTGAGCTGTAATATATATATATATATATAATATATAATATTGATTATATATATATATAGTATATATAATAGTATAATAGAATATTAATATATATATAATATTATATATGATATATATATATATTATATATAATATACTGTATAATATATAATTGTTAAATATATTATATATGTATATATATTGATATTGCACATTCATAAAAATATATGATTACTAAATATATATATAATATATGTATTATATATATATATATATTACGTATATTATACTGTATATTTATATAATATAATATATATATAATATAATAATTATATATATTTATATATACCCGGTACTATATATATATATAATATTAAATATAGCTAATAATATCTATGCGGTGGTGCTAAAGTAATAGTAAAAATGTCATATAGTGAGTGGGAATGAAGAGATGAAGGAGACGTATAAAAGTCAAGAAGGAATAAACTGGATGCATGTGCTAAAGACAATGCATAGCCTCGAATAATTAGTTGTAATAAAATATACATAGAACCCCCAACCCCACCACACACCCCCCAGGAACCAAAGTTGCACACTCAGGATGAAAAAAAAGGGCAAGTGAAACAGTTTGGAAGAAAGATGAAGTGAGGATCTTACAAGGAAACAGAAAGCCTTCTGGAAGAAGAAAAAAGGTTGAGAAAAGGTAATGGGAAATTTTATTAAAATAATGATAGGGAAAGTGTTTCGTGAATGTTTACCTCCTGCTGAAAGTTAGTTTTTTTTGTAAATTCGGATTTCTTTCTTTCTTAGAGCAACAAGTTGTAGTGAGTCTGACTGAGTATACGAGTAGAGAAGTGGAGAGATGGGGTAGAGAAGTCTCATCAAGGCAGGGGAGACCTTTATACAATTTGTTGTACTTTTCAAAATTTGCTACGCAAATCTTGCAAAAAACACCCAACACCACACCACCCCCACAGCTCAAAAACAACCAAAAAAAAAATCTTCTTGCGGTAGTGTAGGTTGTCAACTTGTGTTGTTGGTGTTCGCTCGCGGGCAGCCTCGCAAATGTCCCAGAATTATCCCTCGTCAGGAAACTGGCTATAGAATAAATTTTAATTTTGGGAGACATGTAAAGTATGCCCATTAAGTCCATGCTAAACACGGAAGTAAAAGATAGTACTGTAGAATAGTAATATAAAAGAATCATAATCATTCCAAAAATGCATACATATTTGGGCATGAAAATGCTTACAAACTATATATATACATGTCAAATGCTAAAAATCTATATAAAAGAAATATATAACGAATGTCATGTCAAATATACACATATCTTCATTATCGTCAAAGACATTAAGCACACTAATACAAACTGGCCAATCTCAGAGAATTACAAAATATAAAATAGTATATAACCAAAGTTAAAATATTATACAATTAGAAGGTGACATTCAATATATGAAACATTTGATTATATCTTAGATATAGTCATAATATACAAACGTTGAATCAAAGGAAAATACAAATGGATATAAAGATTGATATTATAAATAATTTTTTTAAAAAAGTAATTTTTAGAAATTCCGTAATTGTTGGTGGCATTTTTCCGAGTTGAAGAATAGCCAAAGGAAAAACGGCAGAAGGCAGGAGCGGCTCCGGCCTCCGGGAACGACAGGGTAGCACATTTCCTCTTGGAAGGTCTCCGGAACTCCGCTCTTTGGTATTTGGGCGGGGGTTCCTCCACCCCTCGCCTACGGGTATATTATAATATTATATACTATAACTATATATATAACATATTATATACTATATAATACTATAATAATATATATATATTAATATATAAGATTATTACAGGATTACCAAACCACTCACGGCTAACCTTTCAAGAGGGAGAAAAAAATACAGGAAGCCACCAAAGCAAACTAAAACGACAATCTTAGTGTGCGCAGACGTGGGTTAAAGAAGAGAAAAATACAGAGAAAAACAGAAGATGGCAAGGAGTCCACAGAACAGAAGTGGCTGGAAAGGAGGCACTACAACGAACGAGTCTGAGATTATCTGCTCACGCTAAATTCATGCGAGAGCATGCACTCCTTTATTGCGAGGCGACGCAATGAGGTGAATCGAGTGGCTAACTCCTCTATACATATTTATAAAACAACTGCATCGACTGTAGTACCTATAGAAAGAGATAGTGCCAACGTCACGTCGCAGAGAAGAGGGTCAAGAAATTAGAAAGTAAGGGACAGTTAATAAGTCTCTTAGCATTTAGACTCAACCCTATCATAGAAGGGTGGAGCCGGAGCCTCAACCCCAAATGTGAGAACAGAAAGAGGCGAATAAGGCGCCTATATAACTGGAGTAGCTGCAGAAGGAAAATATTCCCGCAATCTGAACAGAAATCCAGTTTCTTAGAAGCCACTTTAGCAATCGTTGTGAGAGAAGTTTTTATACCTATGAAATTGTTGCAGACAAAATGTAAACATTCTCTTTATAGCATACCAAAAAAATAGAAGTTAGGAGTGTATTTGAGAGGGATTAAATTATTAGTTTTCAACCCATATATAAAAATTTGGTAGGTGTGCCCACGGAAATCCCATCCAGGTCGGCAAGAATAGAATGAAAGCTGAGACGAGAGCAACTCCAGCAAAAGACCGAGCTAATTTGAAATGAGGAGAAGAAGAGTTGCTCATCGGCAAGCGCTTAAGTTACCTTAAGTTGTTGTTTCGTGATGAAATAGTAGAAATAAGTGAGATACAACAAACTTCGAACACTACAATTACGAGAAGGAGGAAGAAGTCTCATCAACGAGTGCTGATATGGGGCGACCAGAGAGAAAACTTGACAGAAGTAAGCAAAGTAGAGGAAACCCAAAGGAAGGATGCTTAGAGAGTAGGACGGCAGCATACTCATCAAAAACAAAGCTATTGAATAT
Organism: Trachelipus rathkii; assembly: GCA_015478945.1. NCBI lineage: Eukaryota > Metazoa > Arthropoda > Malacostraca > Isopoda > Trachelipodidae > Trachelipus > Trachelipus rathkii. The sequence goes on along the minus strand of JABUQX010043683.1, from coordinate 5,386 downwards.
ATCGAGTGCACACCCAACTCCCATAGCGTTCTAAGCAGAGACATTGCTCATTCAACCTATGATTGATGCTCAACATGAATATACTACTAAAGGGTAATTGATTTGAAAGAAGGGAAGAGACCATGTCAAATTTCCTAAATCATGAATTGGCAATGAAGTTTCAAAATCTAGTAAGAATACAGTGAGAGAATAGACGATAGTTGAAGGATCAGAGGGCTGCCTTTTGGGATTGGTTGACACAAGCGCTTCAGCCTGATATTTACTTTTTAGGATTTAAGTGTGCATAGAGAGTAAAGGTTGAATCTGATGGACAGAGCCATCTCGAAGCTATAATCTAATAATATTTGGTATAATTCGTCATCTTTCGGCTGCACTATGCCGTGTCGATCACGTCATAGATCTCTAAGAACCCCATGCACCTCGATTCATTCGTAATCGTGGATATTAGGCTAGTTAGGTAATTAGCTTTGTGAGTTAGAATGATAGCGCAGTGTATGTATGTATGCCGTGCATTATCGGCCAGGTAGAATTATATATATAATGAGTCCATAGATATAGGCCTTCATAGGTAATACTACTGAATCGTTCAGAGCGTAATTAAGTTTTAAAGGAAAGGGCTAGATTTACAAATATTTAATGATGATTGGCAAGAATCCAGATATTTATTCATTTTTTATATCTCTAATATTTTCGTCAATCTTTCTTAGTAATTTTTAGCGCGCTTAGCTCAATAATAGCTGCTACTTTCGATGTATCTTGAAATTATAAATTAGTATTTCTTTTTACAGCAGCTTTATTCTTTCTATTTCCAGCTTGATCTTAGGCTCTCTTTTTTCTTGTAAATTTTGATTTTCTGAGATACATCCCTCTCTTGAACTCTATTTGATTGGAGAATAAAGATTAGTTGTATATGATAATATGAATCGTCTCTAATACCTCTTGATCGTTACTGCTCCCATATTAGTTTCCGGTGACGAACGTCCTCCGAGTCAAAGCAAGATTCATCAAGCATAGTTTGCAAAAACGAGGCAAAGATCTCAATTAGCGATTAAAGTGCAGAAAATAACTTTGGGCATGGTGAGCTCTGGAGAAAAAGTTTTAAATAAAGGGAATAACATTTGGCAGTATTACCTATAGAGGGAAAATATGTCTTATACGAGAAGAGTAGTATGAAACATACATTCAAGCGTGTTCGAGATTGGTTAGGACATCTGGAAATGTGTGTAGTTCTATATTAACTGTTCAGAACGTTGAGAAATCTGATGTGTCTGCTCCTTCCCTCCTGCATATTATATATAGAGCCAACGCATCGATGCGCAATTGTACGTGAAATCACCTAAATAGATAATAAGAGCAGTAGAGAAACAAAGATAATGTAGTAGTGGAGAAAGATTTAAGCCACGACATCGAAAATAGGAGATTCAAGATTTTCGAACATTAAATGAATATAAATTTTTATATAGCACAGACTCCACTTCATCATTAGGTCTGAATAGTATAATAAGGTTATAGTTGAGATACTAAGTTTATTTTGAAAAAGATATCCCTGGCACTGGTTTCAGACAGAAGTAAATGTAGGTAAGAGTAGCGAGGTGATATTCCACAGATCATGGTTAGCTTCCAAGGCCACGAAACGTTGGCGACCAAACATGCCACCCTACATCTCTCTGTTCATTCATTCAATAAGACAGCCACAAACAAACACACTACAATCGACAATACACACAGGTCCACAAAAAACCCACAGAATTGGTTGTTTATTAAAAACAAAATAATCCGCCCACACAACAAACAACACACAGATCACGTACAATATAAACTAAAAAAAAATAAAATTTATGATTATAAAAATAGAGACAATGACCACTAAATCAGCAAATCTGATAATAGGAAAGTAAATAAAACTTAAGTATAAAAATCATATATCGACACACTCGCACAGCTGCGTAACTTTATGGAACGAAAACTTAATTTATACACCACAAGTCCCTTACATAATCTAATAAAACTTATATATATAGTTAGTAATAATATATATATATATATTATATAATATATTACATATATATATATAGTATATAATATATATTATAATATATATAGTATATATATATATATATATTATATATATATAGTATATCTATCATATATCTTCGTTTTGGAAATTATATATATGTAGCATTCCATTATAACTTTGTAAAAATAATTTAATTTATGTTCGTACTTATGCTAAAATTTGCGCGAGCAAAATTTTGCATATAGTCGAATGAAATATATAAACTCGTCCGTTTGTGATACTCTTCAGTCAGTCAGATACAGAGTCAGAAAAATTAACAGAAGAAATCAAGATACTCTCTCCAGAATCTCCAAACTTAAAACGCTCTCGGCTAAGAGCGGGAAATTTACACCCGGAAAGGGCTCGGCTCGCCTGCGAAGAGTTCTTGCACAGAAGGAACTTGTTATTACTTTATACTTATTTGCAATTTAAACTTTGTTGAAATACAAACATCATTTCAAATATGGATTTTCTAAATAACCATCCTCTATATAGGGTGCTTGCTCACTAAAAGTAAGAACCAATTAAGCAAGTAATACTGACCTATAAATTGGTGAACCCTGAAGTAGAACCATTTTGCAAATCAACGCCTATCTAAAAACACAATCAAACATGAAGAAAAGAAAAACTACAATAACAAGAACCTCAAAATTAGAACACTCGAAAAAAAGTGACCTAAGCAAAACGAAGCATTATCACTACCAATTCAATTTTCATATAATTTTGATTATGTCGTCATTTTCTTCACAACTAGTTAACAGTTTCGAGGAATCACTGCGCTAACCATAGCAAAACATTTCCTTTTCGAACATTGGATTTCTTCTCCTCATTCAAGTTTGGATTATGGCAGAATACTCATTATTTGGGTTCGTACTACGAAACTCGGGAATTCTTTTCGGTAACTTCTCAGAAAATTGTTCTGTGACCTGTCCCTTTTAAGTACGTAAAGTAAATGTTTTCGAATTAAAGGCTACCTAAATTTCGTTTTGGATTTGGTTCGAAGTTGTTGTAGCGTATACTTTCGCTCTCTTTACGATATGTAACGTTCCATTTAGGGTATGAATTTCTTTCATCATTTAAGTTTCGGACTTATTGGCAGAAATTTCATTCCTTTGATTCCACCTACGACTTTTGATTCCTTTTCGAATTTCTAATGGTTCTGTGTATTTAAAAGTAAGAATAAGACAATTTTTCCAATAAAGGACCTAACTCAAGCTAATCTTCGTCCTCGTACATATGTCAAGCAATTTCTCTCGTACTACAAACTTTGAAAAACTACGTGCGCACTGGTCAAATCATGGATACGTTAGAAACGTCTTAACTGGACTTTCTTGATTTAACGTTCGATCAAATGTGGTCCTAATTTAACTTGTGCAATAAAAATTCAATTTGTTCATATCAATAATTATTTTGTATTAACATTTTGTTACTTTTATTATATTTGTATGTTTGTATTTGTGTTTGTATCACATCGGATATTAACTCTAAAATATGCTGTGTTTAAATGGCACGCTTTTTTTCTGTATGATATCAAGCATTATTCGTATTTTATGTTTAATTCAAATACTTGTTATATATGTTTAGATCTTCGATGTAACCAGTTACGCTCGTATTTGAATATTCTTCAAATTTCCTGTAGGCTATTTTTGCCTTCAAATGTTTGTATGTCTGCTTATGTCCTTCGGACATAATTAAACATGCTTGCATTTGAAAGGTAATTTAATTTTAGTATTTTAGTATTATTTATTTGTATAAAATTATTAAGATTACTTTTGCACTCCGTGTTTAGCGCAGGAAGTATTGTAGCACTCCTTTAAAATTGTTAAATACAAATTTTTAATTTTATGTTGCATAGCTTTGGAAGTATTTGGCCAGCTCATAGTCCTATAAACATACCTTGCAGAAAATTGAAACGATATATAAATCAAATGCAAAAATGGGTAACTTCAGTCAGTCAGACTCACAGCGTCAGAATAAATTAACAAGAAGAATCCGAAGATACATTGCTCCAGGAAATCCTCTAAACTTAAAACGCTCTCGGCAAAAGCGGGAAATTTCACGGAAGGAGCTACGGGCTCGCCTCTGCGAAGAGTATTCACAGAAGTAACTTTATACTTTTAACTTTATTTCAAATCTTTAATTATGTTGAAAAAACATCATTTTCAAATATGGATTTCTAGAATTAGCCATCCTCTTATATAGGGGTGCTTGCTCTTAAAGAACCACGAACTTAGCAATTTTTCGCCCTTTATATATAATATATATATATATATATATAGTTTTAATATATATATATATATAATATATAATATATATAATATATATATAATGATATATATTATATATATATATATATTATTATAATAAGCTTCGATACGCTATTCCAAATATGTAGCTAATTGGTTTTTCTGTAAGTGTCGTGATTTTACAGATATTTTCATTTTTTTAAAATATGTAACAAAATGTGATTAAAAAATTATTTAAAATATTTCGAAAACTTTGAAATCAACGTTATCATATCTTTATATCCATTGTTAGTATATATAAAGCTCATATATTTAAAAATAAATCAAACTGGAACGAGTCCGGTTGTTGCAGAAAAGGCATATATAATATGTATATATATATATAATAATATATATATATTATATATCATATATCATATCATATATATATATGAATAAATATATATATATATAATATAATATAATTATATAATAATATAATAATAATATATGCAAACTAAAGAAGTTACCTGCATGATATTCGAAACTAACGATAGTTTAACAAGAAAACTGATTTAACATTATGGAATAAAGCGTATGCAAATTTGTATGGAAAACTGAAAAAAAATTACTTTTTAATTTATTTTTTTATATCTCCAAACCTACAATAGGTAGAAGAAAATTAATATCATATATGGAATCAGCGGTATTATAGCAGTTTCAAATCACCTTGGACAAGAAGGGGGACGTTTTCAACCCGTAGGAGGGGCGGAGGACCCCCGCGACACCCAAATACGCAGAGCGGTTCGAGACCGCTCCGCGAGGGGGTATTACCCCCCCCTCCCCCCGTCGTCAGGAGGCGAGAGACGCTGATCTTTCCATGCTTTGCGGTTACTGGGTATTCTTTAGTTTAAAAAAAAATAATCTTTCTTTAAATACATTTTCATTACGGTGATTCTAAATATGTTATTAAGTTTTCTTGTACCTATCGTAGTTTTTGGAGATATAAAAAAAATAAAAAAAAAAACACTTTTTTTCTTCATTTTCCGATACAATTCAATCACAGCTGATTCCATGTATGTTATCAGTTTCTTGTACCTATCTT
>JABUQX010043682.1:50000-55000 GCA_015478945.1 Trachelipus rathkii | reverse complement strand
ACTCTTTAACCCATCCAATGTAAATTACAGCAACGAACAACTGTGCCTTTTCACTTTTTCTTTCTTAGCTTTTTAATCATCTTGCAGCGGTGCTCATGTTTGTGATTCAACAGAGTCGTTCTGTTGCCATGGTTACATTTGTTAAATGCAGCTTAGTTTTTTAGTTTACACTATGGGTTATATATATATATATATATATATTATATATGTATATAATATATTTAGATATATATATATAATATAAATATATATATATATATATATAATATATATATATATATATATATATATATATATATATATATATATTCATATGTATAAGAATTCATTTTTTTGAAAAGCCAAATGAGTCTTCATTTTTATTTGTTGCTGTTTGTATTTTTAAACAAACACACGTGTATGTATTTCATACTCTATATATGCACACCCAACTTTATGTATAGAAGAAAATTTCATACAGTCTGTTGTATATTAATTCTGCGTCTATCCTCCAATTATATGTTTATCATAATTGAATAGGCATGTAAATAAGGCTATCTAGGGTTGGCTTAGCACCTGAATTATCTGCACCTCACTGCACTAGAATGAGAACACAATGCATCGCACAGCACATCATAGAACCAGTAGTCATTGTGTGCCGTACCTCACAATACCTGGTGTGTGTTTGCTAATCCTATGATGGTCTAAACACTCTTTTTCTTTCTTAAATAGCTTCGAAAATTACTTTTGTATTCTTAAATGAAATGAAGTTTAGTGCGCCATTCTAAAAATTAAAAATTTAAATTTATAAAAAAAAAAAAAAAAAAAAAAAAAAAATTTTTTATTCTTTTTTGAGTTTTAAAGTTTTTCTTTAATTTTCTTTAGAGTTTTAATGTCGCTTGGTTTTCTTTTTTTCTTTGCAATTTTTGCTATTTTGCTTTATTTAATTTCTTTAATTATTTTCAGGCTTTTTATTCTGTAATTTTTTTTTTTTTTTTTTTTTAGTTTTAGCTTTTATTTATCATTATATTTGTTTTTTAATTACTATCTTTTTTTAATTTGTATTAATCTTTTTAATTCATTTTCTTTTCTGTACTACCAATATATATTTAATGTATTATTATTAGTATTATTATTATTATTATTATTATTATTATTATTATTATTATTATTATTATTATTATTATTATTATTATTATTATTATTATTATTATTATTATTATTATTATTATTATTATTATTATTATTATTATTATTATTATTATTATTATTATTATTCAAGATTCTTCTTTCTCGGAGATTGTTTTCCCTCCCTATCTATTATTTATTTTATTTTTCTTTCATTTAAAAAACACGATATCGATTATTTTCTATGTTTAATGTTCTACGAAAAATGACACACACCACACACACTACACACTACTACCAGCAAACACACAACACACACACACATATATATGCGTATATATATTAATATATATATATATATATATAATATAATAGTATATATAATAATATATATATAGTATCTGTATATATAAAAATTGTGATATAAATTATATACATTTCTTTTACAGGTAATATATATATATATATATATATATATATATAGATATATAGTAATTTATATTAATATATATTATATATATATATATATATAATATATTATATATATATAGTATTACTTATATATATATATATATTATCTATATATATATAGTTATTTGAAGGGGGGTAAATGAGTTGTCTTGAGAACCACCTTTAATAGAGGGATATTTGATGTTGAAGAAATGAAGCGTTGTCACGATAAGTGGCGTTTCTTCCCGGAGGCTGCTTAGGTGTCGTCAGTGGGGCTAGCAGCCTCCTGCCCCAGAACGTCCACAGGAACTGCCCCCAGTGGACAATGCGCGAGCACACATGCCGCTCTTCTTCGGACCTGGAAAGAAAGGACGTGCGGTGAAGAGCGAGTAGCTGTCAGGTGAGAGACAGGTGTGCACACATTAAGGTCACTGAGAAGGCTTCGACGCACTCTGTACTTCCTACGTGCAGTTGGTCGCGCACCTGCAGTGAGAAGCACGGTACAGGCGGCACAGGATGACCGAACAGAGTAGCGCCCAGTAGAAGAAACTTGATTTGATGGTTGCTTGCTGATGTTCGCTGTGCCACTCCATTGGAACAATGTCACCTGGTTAGAGTCAACCATATTTGAGAAGGGGTAAGTGATTTGTCTTGAGAACCACCTTTAAATAGAGGGATACTTGATGTTGAAGAAATGAAGCGTTGTCACGAATCAGTAGCGTTGCTCTCCTGGACGGTCTGCTTAGGTGTCGTGCAGTGGGAGCTAACGCAGCCTGCCTGCCCCAGACGCCACCCATACATATATATATATATATTTATATTTATATATTATATATATATATATTATTATATATATATATATATATATATATAGTATTATACTATTATATGATATAGTATATATTCGGTGGCTAGCTATCTTAAGTGGTATATAGTATGGTTTTAATAGTATGTATGGAAGTATGTTCAGTTTTCCTTGTTTCCATTAGTATCATTATCATGTTTCATTTTTAAATCGTATTCTTCTTTATTCATTAGCACCCTTATTGGTTTCCATTTTTGTACCCCTTTTTATTCTATCATCTTTAGCACCCTTATTGGATTCCCCCTTCTTCCCCTCTCAAGCTATTCATCCTTATCATCCATATATGTTTTCGTCTTATAACCCTTCCTCTCTTTCTTTTTCAAACACCCTTGTTTAGTTTTTCCCTCTCTTTCCAATTTTCAAACCCTTCTTGCCCTCTCCCACACAAACCGCGCCTTCTTACTAAACCCTTTCTGAATCTTTCTGAGTCTTTCCTTCCTTCTCTTTTTCCTCCTCCTTCCTTCTCTATAAATGCAAAATAATGAAAAGGAAAATAGTTTGAAAGCTTTTCTTTGGAGAAAAAATTAATAATTTATATAAACTTTTGAAATATTCCTGAACAATCATTTTTCTGAAAACTTTTCTTTGATTATTCTTCCCATTGAAAATTGATATATTCTTTATATTTGACGTAATGTGTAATTAATATATTTAATATATAATATATATAATATATATATATATATATTATATTAATATATATATATATTATATATATATATATATATATAATATATATATATATATATATAATGATATATATATAATATAATATATATTTATAATATATACAGATCTTTTCAAGCTTATTGTGGATTTTTAAATTGAAAGTTGTTCATAAATGTTTTCATAGAATTTGAGGGTCTCTGACCCCGTAATCCTTCCGCTTTCAGTCTCAAATATATTATATTAAATATATATATATATTTATATATATATATATATATTATATATTATATATATATATATGTATTATTATAATATATATATATATATATATATATATAAGTATATATATATATAGTATAAATATCTTATCGATGATGGGCCATATGAAGAAGAATCTCTTTACGTAGGTATTAGTTACTTGGAACAACCTTTCCCACTGTTTTGCCTTCCCTTTTGTATGCTGAAGATAGTTGAAGAAGGACTTCAACAACTAAGCTACACACGTCGATTATTGTTAATGAGTAATTTTAGCAAGTGAAAGAAATTAAAATTTCGATTTATTACAGATAATGACAAAGAACAAACATTCGTCAGACCCTTTTAGACTAAGATAGAGACTGAATATGAGGGAGAAGAAAAGAAAATTTAAGATATTTCCAAATTTTTTCCATTAAGGATAGATTTCGGAAAGTACTTTGGAAGGTAGTTTGAAAAGTACTTTGAAAAGTACTTAGGACTGAGGTTTAGGATCGCTAGGTAGATGGTTGAAGAAAGATACCCTGAATGAACGCATGCCTCAGCATAAAGAAAAGGTTGAAGTTAGCAGAAATAGACGAAACAGTTTACCAAGGTAGGATGAAACCTCAGAAGCATAAATTTTAAAGAAACCAGAAATCACATATTTAGAAGAAATCAGAGAGAGAGAGAGAGAGAGAGAGAGAGAGAGAGAGAGAGCAGAGAGAGAGGAGAGAGAGAGAAGAGAGGAGAGAAGAGAGGAGAGAGAGAGAGGAGAGAGAGAGAGAGAGAGAAGAGAGAGAGAGATAAATGAGTAAGAGGGAAGTGAAAAGGGAGGAATAGCTCAGGAGTCCTCTAAAGTGGAACTTAAGGCGTAGAGTTTAGCTTTAGCAGAGGATAAGACAGATGTAGTTTCACAGGAATAGTGGAAGGAAAGAGGAAGAAGAAAAGTTGGAGTTGACCTTTTTACCGAAATTTCAATAAAGGATGAGACTAAGAGGAGCCAGAAAGATTATTGCATTTTCAGTAGAGAAAAAAGTTCTTAGTTTGACCTAGAATAAGTTTTTTACCTTTCCAAAATGGGACAAAATTGTTTGAGTTTCTGAGGTTTGAAGAAGAAAGTAATTTCTGAAGTCAGCTTCCCTTTACTGCATGAGATGGAGCAGAATTAAACTAAGTGTCATGGAAAGTTTTAGTTGAAAATGAAGGAGAATGGAATGTGACGCCTTCGCTGCAATAGATAACTCGATTCAGTTATATAGTCTGCAGCACTCAGGTGGGGGATTTCCTCTGTCAAATTGTTAATTTCTTCAAGGAACATCAAAGAAGCAAAGAAATACGAATGCAAATCTGACCAGTCGGCGGCACAAAGGTAATAAAACTTTTCCTCGTCGTAGACGGGGGGGAAGGGGATTTTTTGCAGAAGACTTGAAGAGATAGGACAGGAAACACAAATGGGAAATTGATTCCAAAGGCAGAGAGAGTTTAACAATATAAGAAGAAGACTTAGTTGTTACGGAGCAGTGAATCTATGTTGGATTCAATCCCCAAGGGTAGGGCAAGCAGCAAACCACAAGCTCAAGGTTACTCTGAATAGAGAAATAAAAAACCTTATCTTGAGAACCAGACGGAAACCTTTGACGGTGTTGAACATTAAAATTTTCCAAAAATGATT
>JABUQX010043682.1:42500-45000 GCA_015478945.1 Trachelipus rathkii | reverse complement strand
TATATATATATATATATATATATATATATATATATATATATATATATATATATATATATATATATATATATATATATATATATATATATATATTGGGTGATTCATTTGTGGGTTTGTTTTACAATAGGTTGTATTTGACAAACCACGCGTGACACGTGTCTAACTATCCCGTTTTCTTTTCCAGTATTGTTTGGCAAATCAAGGAATTGAAGCCGCCCGACTTAGGTTTGCGGCGTGTTTTCAGTGAATGGGCTCTACAGCAGCTCAATGAAAATCCCCTGTTTTATCGCGAGATTTTGTTCAGCGATGAGGCCCATTTCTGGCTCAAAGGGTATGTTAACAAACAGAACTGCCGTATTTGGGCTGATGAGCAACCTGAGGAGTTTAAAGAGCTACCGCTACAGCCACAGAAATGCACAGTTTGGTGTGGTCTATGGGGCGGCGGAATCATCGGTCCATATTTCTTCAAAAATGAGGCCGGACAGAATGTAACCGTGAATGGGGAACGCTATCGCGGCATGATAACGGAATATTTGCTGCCACAAATTGAAGCCCGTGGCCTCCGTGAGCTTTGGTTTCAACAAGACGGCGCTACTTGCCATACAGAGCGAGAAACAATGGACCTATTGAGAAATCATTTTGGTGAGCAATTGATTTCACGTTTTGGACCTGTGAATTGGCCTCCTAGATCGTGCGATATCACACCATTGGATTATTTTCTTTGGGGTTACGTGAAGTCACTGGTCTTCAGGGATAAGCCAGCCTCCATCGACGCTTTAGAAGCCAACATTGCTCGCGTTATTCGCGACATACCGGTCGCTATGCTCGAACGCGTCGTCCACGATTGGACCTTCAGGATGGACCATTTAAACCGTAGTCGCGGCCAACATTTAAATGAGATAATCTTTAAAAAGTAAATGCCATACATTGTTCTTTTGACTCATAATAAACTTTTCACCATAAGCTTCAATGCTATGCGTTTTATTTCCATCGTAAAAACAAACCTCCAAATGAATCACCTGTTATATATATATATATATATATATATATAAAATTATTATTATATACATCTTATTATTTTTTTTTTTGAGTTATTATTATATTATTATTATTACATATAATTATATATATATTATTATATTATTATTATTATTATATATATATATTATATTAATTATTATTATTATTATTATTATTATTATTATTATTATTATTATTATTATATTATTATTATTATTTATATTATTATTATTATTATTATATTATATATATATATTATTATATTATATATATTATTATTATTATTATTATTATTATTATTATTATATTATATTATTATTATTATTATATTATATATTATTATTATTATTAATCATATTTATTATTATTACATATTATTATATTATATATATATAGAGCTACATATTATTATTATTATTTCAATTATTATTATTAAAATAGAACATCCAGGTCTGAATCAATCATGCTAGTTAGATTTACTTCGTGCTTTCTAAGTTCAGTTAGTTAAGTAAAGTTTTTGCTGTATTCTTAGCGGCAAGCTTCTGGAATTATGCCAGAAGCTTACCACTAAACAATTTTCTTAAAAACTTAACTTAACTTAACTTTTCTGAACTTAAAAATTTTTTTGAACAAATTTTTTTTCCAGAAAATATGCATTGATTCAAATATAGAATAATACCATATATATATATATAAGCATATATATATATATATATATGTATATATATATATATATATATATATATATATATATATATATATATATATATATATATATATATTATTATATTATTATTATTATATACATATTATACATATATATTTCATTTCCATTTCCATATTATTATATATACATATTATATATATATTATATATATTATTATTATATATTATTATTATTATTACATATTATTATTATTATATATATTAATATTATTATTATTATTATTATTATTATATATATATATTATTATTATTATTATACATAATATATACATATATTATATATATATATTATATATATACATATATATATATATATATATTATTATATTTATATTATTATTACATATATACATATTGATACATATATATATGCATATATCAGCGATATTATAGGGCAGGCCGGCAGGTGGCCCCACCCAACATTTTTAGGTTTTAAATAATTGAAATTAAATTGTAAAAGTATACTAAATTATTAAAATTATATAAAAGTTAAAAAAGAAGTTATTTTGCATCATAAATTAAAAAAACCACCACAATAATAATAGCTATAATAATAATTGAATTCATTTAGAAATTCTCGCTCCTACTCTGATCTTAATAGTAAAATTCTTTACCCCAGGCGGACGAATGACGTCATTTTCTACGTCAACTTATAAGGGAGCGGGCTAGTCTGTCCTACCTATAATAATCGATAAAATAATCGATAATATATATGAAATCTTTCGTTCTCGATCTTCCCGTAAATATGTACGAA
>JABUQX010043682.1:22500-32500 GCA_015478945.1 Trachelipus rathkii | reverse complement strand
TTTTGTTGTGGCACTAGATATATCAAAGGCCTTCGATAGAGTCTGGCACAAAGCTTTGATATATAAACTTCTCTCCTTCGGTATCTATCACTCTCTATGTGTCCCTCTCTTTGATTTGCTCTCCGGCAGATCCATAGCAGCATTTGTAGACGGCCGCCGGTTATCCTTTAAATCTATAAATAGTGATATTCATCAAAATTCTGTCCTTTCCCCAATTTTTTTCTACTTTTCATTAATGACCTTCTCACTATTACTTCTTCACCTATCCACTCTTTTGCCAACGACTCCTCCCACCATTACTCATTTCATTGAGTACGCCCCCTCCTAGATTAGGGCTCTTCCCGTAAGCGTTGGTGTTTATCTTCTGTAAAAAAAAAAAAAAAAAAAATAATCATGCTATCTGACCTTTCTCGAATTTCTAATTGGGGCAATGAAAACATGGTTGTTTTCAATGATTCAAAAACTTAATCCCTTCATCTTGCTACTCTTCATAATCTTCCACACATCTATAACATCTACTTCGAAGACACACAACCCTGACCTTCGTCTGTCCTTAATATTCTTACTGTTGCTTTTTCTAGTAACCTTAATTTGAAAAGTCGCATTATTCCTCTTTCAAAACAAATTTCTATGAACTTGGGTGTTCAGAGGCGTCTTCAGAATTTTTTAACGCTTCCCAAGTTGCTTGCTCTTTATAGGGGTGTCGTTACCCCCTGTATGGAATACGCGTCATACATCTGAAGTGGTTTCACTTACACAACTCTCCTTAACTCTCCCCAAAAAGGTGGGGTCTAGGGTCTTACATCTTTTTAACTCTATTGCTCTCAGTAACTCTCTAAAGTCTTTTTTTGCCCGTCAAATTGTTGCCTCTCCTTTTTATACAATGGCAATGCAACGGACACTACTCTCTCTCTCTATCTCTCTCTCTCTCTCTCTCTCTCTCTCTCTCTCTCTCTCTCTCTCTCTCTCTCTACACAAAATCACACACACCCACACACACACACACACACACACACAACACACCAACACACCTACAAACACACATACACACAGCGGACACTGCCTTCTGAGATCTCAGGTCGCATACCTCTTATATTGGGAAGGGTACGTGGGACACGTATTGCAACGCAATCTCATCCTTTCTCTGTCAAATTCTGAGCCCAGACTTAACAGCTATGCTCAATCTTACATGAATCCTCCTTACAAAGTCTACTGGAAAAACCATCATTTATCAATTTTCCCATCTACCTTTGACTTGTACACAGCCAAGAGACATATATCGGTGCCTGTTGGCCTTTATATTGGATCAGAATTGAGAATTTTCCCTAACTCTGGTGGAATTTGTTAGGCATTCGACCTCTCCCCAGGTGAGACAATTAGCTATATATATATTATAATTATATATATATATATTATATATATATATATATATTAATATATATTATATATATATATATATATATATTATATAATATTATATTATTATATATGTATATTATATATATATTTATTATATATACTATATATATATATCTATATATATATATTATATATATATATATATAATATATATATATATATTATATATATATATATATATTAATATTAATATATATATAACTTAATATATTATATAATATATAATATATATATATATATATATATAATATATACTAATATTTATTTATATAATTATATTATTATATATATATATATATATATTATATATATATAATATATAATATATAACTATTATAAAGAACAGTCACAAGACACACTCACATAGTTGCAATACAATTATATTATTTAGATATTATATATATATATATATCATATATAAATAATATATATTTATATTATATTATCATATATATATATAATTATATAATATCATAATATAATATATATATATTACGACTCCGTCGAGTTTCTGAATTTTTTTGTTTTTTTTTTTTATTATAACTTCAAAATATAATTTCCTTACTTTCATTCCCTAACCCACCAACATGATTTCAAAAAATATATAGGACCTTTTCAGTTTTACGACTCCGTCAGTTATTAATTTATTTTTGTTTATTTTTTTTAATATATTTGCTAGTATATGATTACTAACAATAAATTAAAATTGGTAACGGAAATGCTTCAAAAGTTCAAAATATTTTAATAAGTTTTTTAAAAATTAATTATTTAGTACATTATTTTTGTTTTTATTTTTTTTAGGTGTTTTTCAAACTAAAGGAATCAAGGGTAAAAAGCAAAGATGGCAGGAGTCGGGGTCTCCCGGCTTTCCGGGAACGACAGGGTAGGACTATTTCCCTCCTCCGGGGAGGGTCTACCGAGAACCCCCGCTCTTTGGTTATTTGGGTATCGCAGGGTTTCCTCCGCCCCTCCCCTACCGGTATGGAAAAAACGATCCCAACCTCGGTTATTGCTTCAACTGCTAATTATATATAAAATATATATATTTATTTATTTATTTTTTTATATTATAATTTTAACATTTTTGTAATAAGCTTATACGCTGATTCCAAAAATGTAATTGGTTTTTCTGTAAAAGTCGTACTTAGTTTTTGATATTTTCATTTTTTGAAAATATTTACATAAATGTGATTTTAAAAAATTATTTAATATTCGACTTTTGAATCATGTCCCGTTCCACTGAAATTCATGTTAGTATCATATATTAGCAATATATTTAAAAAAAAAAAAATCAAAACTGCCGGAGTCGTATAAAACAGAATAGGTTCTTTATATATATATATATATTATATATTATATATATTATATATATATATTATATATATATATTATATATATATATATATATATCATATACTATATAATATAAGATTATATATATTATAATATATCATATACTATATATATATATATATATATATTAATATAATATATATATATATTATATATATGTTTATATATATATATATACAGTATTATATATATATAATATATTATATAAATTATAGTATAATATATATATATATTATATTATTATTTTATTATATATAATATATATATATTTATATATATATATATATATATATATATATATTATATATATATATATATATATATTATATATTATTATTATATATATATATATATTATATTATATTATAATATTATATATTAAGTTAAGTTGTGAGAAATTCATTTTGTAATCACCAAATCTATGAGACACCTCATCAATAATATCCATCCAAAGTGCTTTATCATACATACATACATGCAACATATTGTCCTGGAATATATTCAATTTCATACATACATACATACATACATTAACTGAACAAACATCTTATATATATATATATATATATATATTATAATATATATATATATATATATATATATATATATATATATATATATATATATATATAGGTTTTTTTTTTCAGATAAACCCACCACTCACGGCTGAGCCCTAATCTCGGAAGGGTGTACTCTTTTCACTTCGAGCAGGACGAAGCCACCAAGGAGATAATAGCTTCCATTCCACGACCCTACCAGTGCGACCTGGGACCCTCGACTTTTGTTTGGCGAGTTGCTCATACCATGAAGCTATCGCAGGCTCTTTTGATTTAAATAAATATATATAAAAACTATGCTGTACATAAATTACACACATTATATTAATACATACAAAGATAAAGAGGTAATATACAAAAACATATTATATTAATATATTATATATATATATCTTGTATATATTATATAAATATTATATATATTATATATATATACACTATTAATATATTTAATATATATATATATTTATATAGTATATATATATATATTATATATATATATATATAAGAAAATTTTATATATATTATATTATGAATATATATTATATCACTGTTATTACTTTTATTATCATAATTTATCACCATTATCATTATATAAATAAATATATATATATATATATATATATATTATAATATAATATATATATTATATATGTATTATATATATATATATACTATATTATATTAATATAATATAATATAATTATAATATAATATATAGTATTTATTTATATATATATATATATATATATATATTATATATATATATATATATATATATATATATATATATATATATATATATATATATATATTATATTATTAATATATATATATATATTATATCTATATATATATATATTATATATATATATATATATATTATATATATATATATATTATATAGGTGTGTTTGTAAGCTGAATACTTAGTATACCGACTTACTCTGTGACGCTTTGAAACAGTGACTGAGAATATATTCGTTAAATGCACATAGTCCGAGGAGTGCCTAATAGAGGAGATATAGGGCAAATATTTTCCACTGCAATAGTAACAAACATTCAAAAACAACATTAGTATTATAATAGTATTTATTGCATACATAATACATGTCTTGGTGTTATACATCAATGTTTTATTCACAGTAATGATCAAAATGTTACCCGTTTGCAGCAATGCTGGCTTCTACTAGTCTCATCATGGAGTGACGCAGTCTTAAGAAGATTTCCGCTTCCCATTGAATTTTGTCGCACCCAGCAAAGATACGTTGACGAAGGGTAACAACATCTGGGATAGGGTTCTGCACTCAAGTGATTCAAGGTGGCCACACAAATAATAATCTAAGGAGTTGAGGTTGGAGGACCGTGATGGCAATGCAAAGAGTGCATCCGAAGATTAAGATATGCACTTTCGAGAAACTGGCTAACTGGCCTCAAAAAGTGGACTTTGGCTCCATCATGAATGAACCATATGGCTCTAAATATACCAAAAGGAAGGTCCTCCTACAGTGCTAGCATTTCATTCCTTACAAATTGTAGGTATGACTGGGAGTTATGGTGCACCGGTAAGACATAACGTCCGATAAGTCTGTCACCAATAATACCAGCCCACACATTAATCTGTAATTGGTGCTCGTGAACACCTATGATTATGGAGTATGGAGTATGCATGAGGATTGTTATGGATGGTTGTTATGGAAATTCGTAATTCCATCACAACGAAATGACGCCTCATATGTGTAGAGGATTTACGGCAAAACATGATCATTTGTTTGTTGCTGAAACCACTAGCAAAACTCTATATATATAGAGGTTAAAGTTTGAAAACATGATTAAATCTCAAACTTTACTGAAATTATTAACATGCTTAACATATCGAAAAAGACATAATAACAGATAATGTTCATTATTTTTTAAATATAGTAATTGAATGTGCATTCGTACACCTGCAATATAATCGGAGAAAAATAACTTAACCCATTATTTTTTTTTTCCTTTTGAGTATATATTACCGGTATTGCCTGCGTATGTTTTTCGATAGTCTTGCAAAACCTTAAATAAAAAAAGAAAGATTAATTTACTTTAAGTATTTAGCTCCAAATTATCAAAGAATTATATTTAAAACTTCGATTTATTTAAATACATATAAAACTACATGAAATATATAGATATGTATTACAAAATTACACAATGATAGATTTTATAATTGTGTAGTTATCTAGCTTACCTGTAAAATAAATTGTAAAATAAAGGGATCCCTGACCCCTTAGTGGGTGAAAGTTGCACTTTACTGAAAACTCCCTGCAATACATTTTCATAAATATGGTGACGACAAGCAAAAACCATGATAACACGGTTTAGTTTTTGTTCGTTCGATAAGATAACATGCACCGTTTAGCCTCCATATATTACTGGCAGTTTTGTCAAAAACAAAAGCTTTAAACAGTGTCCAGTAGTGATCATTCCTGTAGTGTATCACATACAGATGATGATATCTCTTTAGCTGTTCCTGATGAAAGTTCTGAAACTAGTTCTACGTTGAAAGCTGTTGCTATCACTGGGAGTCGATCAACTAACTTTTTTTCCGGTAATATCAGGGAGCATTTTAGAATCCCAGTGAATAACTACATAGTTTAATTTCTAATCATTAAATTTAGATCAAACGCTTAATGTTACTTGCTTACGAAACTTTTCTCTACCCCCCCCCTCCCCTTTAAATGGAAGTGCGGTTGATGACATATTCTGTCTGATTTAAATTTAGGGACTCAACGCAAGCTGTCAATATATGAACCAGCATTTACTGAAATCGCTAACTTCAACATTTATCAGTGCTACTGTTGAGAGTATGATGCTGCCGACTATAGCTGCGTGTGGGGTGCAGAACGTTGATACTCGGAATTATGAACACAATTTCACCTTTTGTTTCAGCATATCATCAATATTGACATTAACCTGATTGCTAGATGTTGAAGTGTTTTTGCTCGTAAGTTTCCATGCTGTAGGAGTCTTGGAGTTTTGCTTTCCTCTGATGTGGATAACAGATAATTACATTCTGAAATATACATTTTAAACTATGATTACTCGATATTATGACATACAATAACGTTGTGAAATATATGTAAGAAACATCAGGTTGATAGTAAGTGCAAATTGGTAAAAAATTAAAGTTATTCAAAATTGAATTACAGTAGCTTCAACTAATCCTGAATATGTACGGGGTCGAAAGTTTGCTTTCTCTCTTCATTTAATTCCTCTTGCTACTTCGTCGGCCTCCATTACTTCTTGGCGGGCGGCCTTCCATTACTTCTGCGGCTGAACGCTTCTTTTCTATAACCAGTACATGGACAACTAACCGACGCTCCTTTTTCGTCGCTGCATATGTAGAGAGAATCTTTCATTCTTCGTCTATTTTGAATTCATATTCATTGCATTTTGCATGGCATATTATCTAGCAGATCATCTAAACCAGCGTTTCTCAACCGGGGGGTCGCAACCCAAAAGGGGGCCGCGAGCTGATATACGGTGGGTCGTGGTGGGTCGCGGGTCATCAAAAAATAAATCTTTATAATCAAATGTTACACAGTTGTTATTTAGTAAAAATGTTAATTAATATAATAAAATATAAAATTATATACTTAATGCATCGAAAAGCATCTTTTATTTATGGAGATTAAATTTATATATATATATTATATTATATATAATATATATAATATATATATATTATATATATATATAATTATATATATATATATATAATATTAATATTATATATAGTCTTATATACTTATATACTTATAGTATGGGGTAATATTGGGTCGCGTGAGGTTTCTCAACTTTTATGCGTTTTGGCTCGAAGGGTCGCGAGACTAAAAGTTGAAGAAATCGCTGATCTAAACTTATCTTCAAATTCTTTGTTCCTTTTGTCTACGTAACCCACTCTTCTTTTTTGTGTGTGTGTTTTTCTATATCCTCGATATTCGCGAATAGACTTTTTACATTTCACTATATCGTTTATATATACTATATATTTATAAAATATATATATATTATATAAGATATATATATTATATATAAAATATATTATATATATATATTATAAATATATATTTGATTATATATATATATACTATAGATATATATAGATATATATAATATATATCTAATTATATATATACTTAATATATAATAATATAAATATATATATATATATATATTTATTTATATATATTATACTATATTAATATATTATATTATAGATATATATATATTATATATACTAGATTATGATATGTTAACTACTCATCAATTACTAAGAGAGCATTAAATTTTTACTGTACGCTGTACAGCATTTTAGAAATTAGGACACCTAAAACATGTCCATCGAGAGGAGTTCACTCCCATTATTTGATTTTCCATTGAACGATGAGAAACTAGTTCTTTCGTGACAGTACTTTAATTTAATAATAAGGATTAAAAATAATTAAAACACTGTAATATTGTAAAAAGGAAATTATTTAATACCCTGCTTGATCATCTGTGCAGTGTGCATTTCATCTGACAGGACATTTACGTATAACCAAGGAATAAAAAACGCACGTACTAACCCACCCGAGGCAGCATAACAACTGCCGCAAGTTAATACTTTGAAAAAGCCTGATTAAGCGCAGCAAAATCTAAATTTATAATTATACGTATATTATATATATAATAGTATATATATATATATTATATATATATATATATATAATATATAATTATATATATATAGTATATTATATATAGGTGATGCATTGAAATACAAAGCTTACTTGAAAATTTGATATTGAATAGTGAATCACTGCAGCGATTCTTCACTTAAAGATAAACTCTGACCCCTGTTATTCTTAAGAAACTACTGTACCACCCCCTCCTTAAATGTTATTGGAATTTTCAAGTCATCAAGTCATCAACATTTTATTACACAGCGACAGAGCTTACAGAAAGCATTCCAACTAGAATCTTGTGCCTTCTGCAAACATGAATATTTTTTTTCCATTTATTTTTATATTTGCTGTCACTATCATAAGATGACTTCCACTTAGGCATTTAAAAAAAAAAAAAGACTGCCAAACACATGAAAATTTCATAAAACGGTAAAATGCGCACGAACATCTATACAGACATCAAAAACTATTTAATAAACAGTGAAACAAACCTATTTCTTCATTTCTAGGGTATTTTTCCTCTTATTTCCCCCCCTGTTTTCACAATTTAATTAAAATGTTCGCAGTATTTTCTTTATTTGTTAATATCTTATTTTGCCGTAAATTTAAACACTGAATTACTACTGTATATAGAGTGAAACATTTCTTTCATAATTTATGGCTTAAATTTGTGAAAATTGGCCATGAAATAGCAAATTTGGAAACCCTGAGCAGAATAGCATAAAAGAAACATAATTCTTCGTCATATTTCTTTAAAAATTAAGAATAACGAGGAAATGAACTAATATTGAAGAAAGATTCCGAAAAGCCTTTTCCGCCCCCACTCAAAGTATTTGCTTTCTGTTAAATTTCCGCAAGCTTCCATAGTGTTTCCGCCGAGAGTAATTTTATGCGCGCTCACCTGTTTATCAAATTAAACATCTCAGAGAGGCAGGCACTCAAGTTACCCCAAGGCATCGTATTGACTTGCGAAATTTTAATTCATGTTGGCTGCTAGAGAATGCGAATATAAATTTGAATTTATTTTTAATAGAGGCGGTAGGAGAAGAAGAATTATCGACATCTTTATTCTCAAATCACAAAGAAATATACTGACTATAGCTTTCTAAATTTTTCCATTAACATGCACCGCATACAGAAAGCAAGAAAGATCGCGAAAATATATATATATAATATATATATATATATAGTATATATATTAATATATAATATATTATATAGTATATATATATATATACAATATATTATATATATATATATTATATATATATATATAATATATATATATATATACTATTATATATATAATATATAGTAATATATATTATATATATAATATAAAAAAATATATATTAATTTATTATATATATAAGTATATATAATATATATAATAGAATATATAATTATAGTATATATATATATACTATAAATATATATATATATATTATAATATATTATTAATAATATATAAATATAATATTATATTATATATATATATATATAAACTAATATTAATATATATATATAATATATATATATATATATATAATATCTATATATATAACATATACTATAATATATATAATAATATATATATATATTATATATAATATATATGAATCTAGTATATATATATATAATATATAATTATAATATTTATATATATATATATATATATAATATTATATATAGTATAGTAATATATATATGGGCTACATTACCACCATCATGTCCATCTCGAATTGTTGCAGCTAGAGCTTTATGTATTATAAAAATGAAAAAAAGTTGGGGAAAAAATAAAATCAGAAGATTTTTTTCCCCAAGCGATTTTATATCATTCCATAAGATTTCCCTGGAATTTATTGTCCTTTTTTTTATGCCATAAGTTATAGTAATATATATATATATATAAATATATATATATAATATATATAATATATAATATATATATATATATATATAGTAT
>JABUQX010043682.1:10000-17500 GCA_015478945.1 Trachelipus rathkii | reverse complement strand
CGAATGAATCCTAAGGATCCCTCTAATTTGCACAAATCTTTATTCTTGCTTTGGAGATCATCCAAATCATTGTCCAAGTAAATAATAAAACCATATTAGCTTACAAATTGTTTTTTTTCAATATCCTTAGCCAAAATACCCCATTCAATATTACATTCTTATATACAATGGGAGACCGAAGAAAAAGTGGATTGCGTCAGTAAACGAATGTTTGAAGGAGAAAAATGTGAGTTTGGTAGAGGCGAGAAGAAGGTGTTAAACAAGGACGTGAATGGCGGGGGAACTTGTGAGGGGTAGGTTGTGGCCACCTTGGGCCAAGGAAACCCTTACGATTGCGATCTACATAGTGGGTCTCATCGCTGTCCCTGAAGCTTTAGAGGGATTTCTGACTGGTCGATGAGTTCTCACTAATTAAATGGTACTGGAAGGGTGCGTAAGGCTGGGCCTTTTCTTTTCGACTTATGTCGATGTTTTTCTACTGCTTTCTTTTTCCGATGCTGCGTTACGCACCTTACTCCCATTCTTGGGATAAAAGGAAGATGAAGAAGGAAGAAGAAAGAAGGAAGGATATACAATGTTACATGTTTACTAAATAATCTATAATAAAGTGCATCATTTTAAATAGTTTAAATAATAATCTAACATGAGCCATTCCTATGAATTATAAATTAAATAATTAGATAGATAGATAGATAGATAGATAGATAGATAGATAGATAGATAGAGTAGATAGATAGTTATGATAGATATGATAATTACATCGATAGATTAGCTGGATAATTGCATAGATAGATTGTGTTTAAAACTAATCCACTATATTATTCAGATTTTCTCACTACTCTCTCCATTAGGTTTATATCTCTTTCATTGTTCAAGTTCATATCTCCAATAGCATCAAAGTCTTCCTTATATTTTAAATTTATACATTAATATTTTTTCAGCAGTTTAAAATTTAAAATTTCTATGCTTGCATTGGTTAATTAATATTTAGCATAAGTGATCAAGTGTTTTTTGTTGGGGGATCTTTGATCAATCATTAAAAATTGATCTTATATCATGATCATTAATGCTACTATTGTTGTTACTTATTTTCCTACTTCTTCCTTGCAGTTCTAAGTTCAAAAAGATCAATTTGGATTGAAAATGTGTGGAAAAAACTAGATCACTCAAACACTATTTATTTTATTATTTTATTAAGATCACAAACATTTTAATGCAATTTAGATGGATAAATATTTAGTTACACTCTTCGTGACTAATCCGGTTTAACTCGGGATTCATATTGTATGTTTAAAGTTTTAATGCTATAGAATTCACACTTTTTTATATGTATTTAAATTGTTATCCCTATAGTTTTCACTCAAACACTATTTATTTTATTATTTTATTAAGATCACAAACATTTTAATACAATTTAGTTGGATAAATATTTAGTTTCACCCTACGTGACTAATCCTAGCTTTCGTTAGATATGTCATCTAACCTCCTCGAATTCACATCACGAGAGTGAAATATTTGGATGATTTCTTCCTGACATTAGTTTCTAAGACGGTTGATTATCATTTGATGAATTATTAACCTTTTGCAGTTTGTTTAGTATATTCCGGCATGTCTTTGATGATTTTAGGGCTTCATTTATGTTATCGTCTATGGAATAGTTGCCTCGATCTCTATTGATGTTGTTTGTGTTTTTAATTGCATATGATTCGTAAAATTTACGGAATTTGTGTTTAGATTAGCTAGAAACTCTCTCTAGAAGGATTAAATGGAATTAGAAGTGGAATTCCGGAGACCCCCTCCCTAAAAAGGGATTTAACCTTTTTCAAACCTTGAACGAAAATTAAGAAATTAATAATAATTTTATTACATCAATTTGATTCATATCGTACTTTATTATTATTATTTTTATTATTATTATCATGATTATTATCACATTATCATTATCATTATCATTATCATTATCATTATCATTATCGTTATCATTATTATTATCATTATTATTATTATTATGTGTGTGTTTGTGTGTGTATTATTATTATTATTATTATTATTATTACTATTATTATTATTATTATTATTATTATTATTATTATTATTATTATTATTATTATTATTATTATTATTATTATTATTATTATTATTATTATTATTATTATTATTATTATTATTATTATTATTATTATTATTATTATTATTATAATTATTTTTATTATTATTAAATAACTAATTATGTATATAGTTGTGAAACGATAAAGGCATTTATTACACGGATTTCTCATAAAATTATATATAGTCGTGTGTTAACATCAAAACGAGGGAGTACAGACCTAACTATCTGTTAATACAGAACTTTGAATCACTAACATGGTTTGGGCCCGAATTCGACATCAAATTGATCTGAGGAAATAAATATAAACACTTTATATTTCTCAATACCCACAGGTCGGGGGTTACAGGGAGTACGCAGAATAACAAGATCAGCTGAATAATAATAAGAAGGGCAGTAAGAGCAAACATTATTTAAATTTTAAAAATCAATAAATAAGAATCTATTCCGAACTGTTCGACAGAATATGGATCGGCAGATAAAATGGTCGAGGTTTGAAAAAAAAAAAAAAAGAAAAAAAAATTTGAAAAAAACATCAGAGTTTCTCTGGCGAATTTTTCAAATCTTTCCTTTATTAACCTAACCTAACTAACCTAGCCTTGCCTAACTTAATTTAACTTAGCAATTTCAACTTAACCAACCTAACTTAACTTAACTTAACTTAACCTAACTTAACCTAACTTAACCTAACCTAACCTAACCTAACCTAACCTAACCTAACCTAACCTAACCTAACCTAACCTAACCTAACTTAACTTAACTTAACTTATTTTAAAAGCAACCCAACTTAACGTAATGACAATTAAGCAGCTTAACTTAACCTAACCCTAACCTAACCTAACCTAACCTAACGCCTGCGGCGGGCTGTACGAGAAATTTTTTTTATATCGTGTCGACCATTTAACCTGTCGGCCATTTTGCCTGTCGACCCTTAATTTGGGTTAGTCTCCCTAAATAACTGCATGGTAACATAAGGCAAAGAAATATAATACTGTTTAAATTTTATTATAAAAAAATGTTTTAACAAGAATATGGTGACATGTGGCAAGGAAATATATTTAAAAAATCAGCTAAATAAGTATATGGTGACATGTGGCAAGGAAATATATTTATAAAAATCAGTTAAATAAGTGAATGGTGACATGTGACAAAGAATATATTTTTAAAATCAGCTAAATAAGTATATAGAGCCTTTTAGAAGGAAATATATTTAAAAAATCAGCTAAATAAGTATATGGTGACATGTGGCAAGGAAATATATTTATAAAATCAGGTAAATAAGTATATGGTGACATGTGGCAGGAAATATATTTATAAAATCAGGTAAATAAGTATATGGTGACATGTGGCAATGAAATATATATAAAAAATCAGCTAAATAAGTATATGGTGACATTTGGCAATCATTTAATGGGATTTTTATTTGAAGTTGATCACAAAATTAATGGCCTAATCGGATGAGAATTTTACAATAATGGAAAGAGTTAATTTTTTATTACTGAAAAGCAGGATAATACGAAAGGACTTTATTTTTTTAATTTAAATATATTCACCTTCATATAATAATCAACTATTTCTATTATTACCAATATTATCATTATTTTTATTATTACCAATAGTGTTTTTATTATTATTATTATTATTATTATTATTATTATTATTATTATTATTATTATTATTATTATTATTATTATTATTATTATTATTATTATTATTATTATTATTATTATTATTTTATTATTATTATTATTATTATTATTATTATTTATTATTATTATTATTATTATTTTATTATTATTATTATTATTATTATTGTGTGTGTGTGTTATTATTAATTTTTAATATTAGTAGTATTAGTATTATTATTATTATTATTATTATTATTATTCTTATTATTATTATTTAATTGTTGTTGTTGTTGTTGTTGTTGTTGTTGTTGTTGTTGTTGTTGTTGTTGTTGTTGTTACAATAAAACTTATCATTTACAAATTTATCTTTTCCACAGAAAGAAATAATTTACACAGACATATATGCCAAATAAATAGACATAACTAAATATATATAAATAAATAAATAGATAAAACATAATATATATATATATATATATATATATATATATATATATATATATATATATATATGTATATATATATATTGCTGCTTCTCTAACCAACCTTATGTATAGGCCAGCATCCCGAAGAGGCCAGGCATGTAACTAGAAAACAATATAACATCTACAAGAAAATAAATAACATTTTTGATTTCAGGAAGTAATTTCATCGAGGAAACTTAAATTTTTTTTTATTTTATTCTAATATTTATTAATAACTTCTTAATATTATTAGTAATATCATAGTGCACGCTCTGAGTGACCTTGAAACCTGCAGTAGTCTCGAGAGCAAAAGTTGCCAAATACCGTTTTTTGGAGAAAAAATATTATTTTTCTTTTTATATCCTTTTTAGGGGTTCGAGCCCGTTGGGGGACAGAGGGGGACGAAGTCCCAAATCGTCCCAGAGCCGAAACCCCGACTCTATCCATCGTTCTTGTTTACCCGTGGGTATTCGTCCGTTTTAAAAAAAAAATTCAACATTTGGCACCTTTGCGTCCTCAGTCGGAGTAAGCGGCATCTTCGAATTGTCAAAAAACTAATATTTTCAACATTTTTAACAATTTTAATTTTTTAAAAAGCGTTATTTTTTTTTTTTTTTTTAATTTCCGGGGTAAAAATGTCTCCTGATTAATAAAATGATATTTATTTTCTTGTAGCTGTTATAGTTTTTAGTTACATGCCTGGCCTTTTTCGGGATGCTGACCATATATATATATATATAAATATATATGTTTATATAATATATTTTTATATATATATATTTATATTTTTTTATATTATATTATTAATATATATATATATATATATATATATATATATATATATATATATATATATATATATATATATATATATATATATATATATATATATATATATATATATATATATATATATATATATATATATATATATATATATATATATATATATATACTGTATAGTGATTTATATATATATATATATATATATATAATATATATATATATATATATATATATATATATATATGATATAAAAATAAAAAATTATATATGTATTATATATACTTATATATATATATATATATATATATAATATATAATATGTAATAATATATTAACAATAATAATAATATTATATAATATATATATAATTATAATAATAATAATATATATATATATATATATATATATTGAGTTAATGTACAGGACCCACCACGGCCCACAAAGAGCGGCCACACTGGGTTGAATAATCAACTCCATGGGTGGGTTCTGGCTTATACATATTTTAAATGTCAAAGAAAATTTGGATGGTGAAATGAATATTCAGTCAAGAATAAAAAAAAAAAAAAAATAAAAAAATGTATCTTTCATTATAAATAGCCCTAATATTACATAACAAAATCATGTATTTTTAAAGAATATCCAGTTCTTGAAGATACGAAAAATAGTCACTGCTAAAGTGGGAAGATTCAGACAAGATATGGGACAACCTTTTAGAAGGTGTTGTGGACCATAAAGTAGGAAAATGACGACTGCGAATGGGGTCCAGTTGGGGACAATCAATAAAGATATGGTGAACAGATTGAGGGGTATGGCGACGGCAAAATTTGCAGATGGGAAGAGGGTCCCGTGACATGTAGTGGCTGTGAGTGATATTGGTGTGGCCAATACGGAGGCGTGCAAGCGCTTTCGTCGGTGAGAGGAAGACCACTCACCAATGCTCGGTTTTATATTTCTAAGTTTCGCTTCCCACTGATCACTCGTCCAGCACTCTTGCCAATAAGACCGGAAGCCTTGTCGGAGAGCAGGATAATAATCAGTTGATGGGAAGTGACCTTGTCGAATGGCATTCGGGAGGTACCTGGAACAGCTCCGAAAAGAAGAAGGGAGCAGTAATGAGCCTCTCTGTCAGCCATTTCATTGATAGTTACCCCTACATGAGAGGGGTCTAACATAGTATGGTTGTTTCATACGAGAGTGGAGCAGCCGAAGAAATTGTTGTACAGCGGATATCATTGTGTTTTTAGAATAAGAAGTCTTAAGCGCCTGGAGTGCGCTGAGCGAATCTGAGCAAATGACATAAGAGTGGTCTTGGTTAAGGAATAGAATTCGAGAAAGGGCAATCATTATAGCCATTAATTCTACAGTAAAAATTGAAGCATGAGGGGGAGGGTATGGGAGAGGTTGCGGTCAGGAAAGACAACAGACACACCCTGCCCTGTTTTAGAGCTGTCAGTAAACACTGGAGTAAAATCACGCCGTGGATTGCGGAATGAGATAAGAATGATACCTTTAACAAGGCAGCAGGGAAGCTAGATTTGGAGAGAGAGAGAGAGAGGTCAGGACCAGACAGATAGTGGAAGCAGAGAATAGCTGAGGTGTATATCCTTTGTCATAAGAGAATGACCGCTCCTTTTACAAAAGGACATTGAAGAAGTTAAGGATGTTATACACTGTGCTTGCAATTGGCCAATAATTAGGATTATGATGTATCTCCCGCAGAATCGGTGTTAGTGCAGATTTGTCCACATGATGTATTCTCTTCGAAAAGAGAGAGTGGCTATCACATTGGATTCAACTTCAAGGCTCACCCGAGGGGACGATCGGAAGGCTCCAGTGGAAATACGGATCGCCTCGTTTTGGATGGGATCTAACAGGTGTAGTAGAGTTGGGAGGCCTGACCATATACTACACAGCCATAGTCCAGCTTCGATCGGATTAGGGCGATATAGAGACGTAAAAGGGATTTGCGATTAGCACCCCAAGATTTTGAGGCAAGATGAACGTAATAGGTCAAACACGCGATGACAAGTCGTTTTCAGGAGTATAATATGCAGTGCCTATGTTAAGTGGTCATCTAGAATGAGTCCTAGAAATTTGACTTGTGAAGTTACAGGAATGGGCGAACCATATAAGGTTAGGTTCGCGGGAGGAAGGTGGCAGGTTCTTCGATTCCCTTTTTTCTAAAAAGTACTGCTGAGGTTTTGGTGAGTGAGAAATGGAAGCCATGGAAGTTATCCCATTGTGAAATATTCTCAATAGCTAGTTGAAGTTGCCGTTCAAGAAAAGGCAGCCTGGCACGGATATATATATATATATATATATATATATATATATATCATATATATATATAAAAATATATATATATATATATAAATATATATATATATATATATATATATATATATATATATATATATATATATATATATATATATATATATATATATCATATATATATATATATATATATAGTGCAAGGTCATCAACATAGAGAGGAAAATTGACTCTCTCTGGG
>JABUQX010043682.1:0-2500 GCA_015478945.1 Trachelipus rathkii | reverse complement strand
TTGGAAATTTTCCTTCCTACTCTGTTCCTAAGAGTAAATTGGAAATCTAATCTATGGGCGTACGTAAGTTTGCATTTTTCGTATAATATTATACTGGGACAGGCCGGTCATCATACCTTGCTGAACGATCGAAAAGATACGAAAATCACGGGAACGTAAATTTTCGCTCACTTGAAAACGTACGAACAAATTTGGAAATGTGAGAAAGAATTTTGATTCTCTCTCTCTCTCTCTCTCTCTCTCTCTCTCTCTCTCTCTCTCTCTCTCTATATATATATATATATATATATATATATATATATAATTTTCATCTATATATATATCTCTATATATATGCCAACATATATATATATAATATATATATATATATCTATCTAACTCTATCTATCTATCTATCTATTATCTATCTATCTATCTATCTATCTATCTATCTATCTATCTATCTATCTATGTACGATAAGTTCACTTACGGCTGACAGAGTAAAATGAAATGTATAGCATAGATGAGTTGTGTTTACTGCTTAGTTTGGAAGTAAGGGTAGTTAATATGTTGCGATTATTGAATTTTAATTATATGTTACATTATTTAAGTGCCGTTTACCTTTGTATAATTGAAATAATCCACAATAGAAGTAAGTGTTTATTTTATATTGAGATATAGTTACATAAAGTTGCATGGCTTTCCCTTATGAACAAACACTTTTGCTTCAGATTTTGGAATACTTGTATATATATATATCATATATATATATATATATATATATATATATACTATATATATACTATATATATACTCTGCTACTCTTCTCTCATATATATATATAACTCACTCTTACTCTCTCCTCATATATATATATATCTAGAAGGCGCAGTTTACAGGGAGCTTTGGGAGGCCGGGCCTCCTAAAAAAATGAAAAGAAACTGTGTGACAAAAATAATTCAGCAATTCACCATTATTACTATCATTAAAACAATGTTTAAAATATTCTAAAGACATGTTTTATTAGATAATTTGACCTCTAACAGTATTTTCATAGGATCAAGTAGACTGGGGCATTTGTTGCTCTCCAAGAAGGAAACATCAGTCTGGCCAGCTTGAGAGCACTGATTGTGACGTAATAATATTTTCATTTTCTATTCTTATGGGGATTTTCCATCACAATTCCTCATGAAACATTTCTTCAGCCTTCCTTCCCTCCTTAGCAATTCTTTCACTTAGTAAGGTTGCTACAATAAATATGTGAAACAAAATAAAGAAAACTAATTTTTTTTAAATAAAAAAAATTATTTTGATATATATATATATAAATACTTATATATATATATACCTATATATATATATATATATATATATATATATATATACCATATATCTTTCACATATATATCTCACTGCTCTTTCATATATATATGCCTTATATATATATATATAACCCACCTCCCATACCTATATCTCCTCCTCATTTTTGAGTTGTCACCACCACTTTCACCAGGGCTGGAGCCCCTATTCAGGGGAGGGTGTTCCGGACCGTAACATTTCGTCACGCTGGCGTAAGCCCGCAGATAGGGCACAGACGCAGGCTTTAAGAGTGAGGGAGGTGGTCAGCCCAGGGAAACACAGAAGATGGAGAGAATTTCCACAGAAAGAGTGGCGGGGAAGGAAGGGAGGGGAAGCACCGCGGCTTGAACTAGCCTGGAGTTACTGTATCTACAGAAAGCACCAATTACCAGACACAGCACCCCCACTTGTGCACACGAGGGGCACGTCGTAAGGTGGTATTTTGCCAGTGGTAAAGGTTCCCCCTCAGACACACTGCCGCTGCGTGCCCTGTGAAAAGAGATAAAGTACCAACATCCTTGCACCCAGATGAAGTCAGGTGAACTGGAAGGGAGTACAAGCAGAGTTTTTATATATATATACATATATATATATATAACAATATATATATAAGCTTTGTATATATATACTATATATATATATATATAATTTTTATATATATATATATATAACTCTTATACTTATATATATATATATATATATATATATATATATATATATATATATATATATATATATATATATATATATCTTTCTTATATATATATATTTCTTTCTCATATACACCCTACTATATATATATATATATGTATATATATATATATATATATACCATATATATATATATATATCTATATATATTAACTATGTATGTATAACTGTATATGTATGCCTTGTATCATAATATATATATAATATATATGTATTGAGGAGAGGGGAAGGAGGAGAAGAGGAGGAAGAAGAGGAAGAAGAAGAGAGAGACAGAGAGAGAGAGCAGAGAGGAGAGAGAGAGAGAGAGAGAGAGAGAGAGGGTTATACCAAAATTTTACTATATATTTTTGTTAATAATTTTAGTTATAATTTTTGATAATTTTGGCTCTAATTTTGGTTATATAAATCTTGGTGAAATCCTAGAATTGCCGAAAAATAGTTAATATTTAA
>JABUQX010043681.1:0-40693 GCA_015478945.1 Trachelipus rathkii | reverse complement strand
GGAGTGAAGGAGTGCGAATGTATGACATGAGAGAAATAAATTGCAAATTAGCCAGCGGGCATACGAGTGGTTGTGGAATGTGCCACTGAGAGAATGTGTTAACGATGTTTATGCTAGGCTAGATGTCAGTTTGCTTTTGTGTATGATGGTTCTCTTCCTCAACAGACCGTATTTTATTGTTATTTTTATATATATAGAATTAACGGTAGTAGGACATTGTGAAGTGCTTAAATAAATAAATTGGTATAGTTTGTAGTTATAGCTAAATCTAAAAATTAACAAAGAAGATATTGTTTTTGTAGTGTTGGCCGAGGATAGGATTTGCGAATAGTATTTATATAGGCGGTATGGAATGAGATGTGTTACGATTGGTAGTTATGTGTTTTTTTTGACCTCCGGAGAATGATAGTACGGTTATGGATAAGTTGCTGTTGTGAGGGTATAGCGAGCAGGAGTTGTTCGTATGCAGTGATTAACAGAAAGCGTTGGATAACAATAACTCTACAT
This sequence comes from Trachelipus rathkii, assembly GCA_015478945.1. Lineage (NCBI taxonomy): Eukaryota > Metazoa > Arthropoda > Malacostraca > Isopoda > Trachelipodidae > Trachelipus > Trachelipus rathkii. The sequence goes on along the minus strand of JABUQX010043681.1, from coordinate 40,186 downwards.
TAATGGTCCTAAACCGAATTTAAACATAAAAAAATCGTAGAGGGAATATATTTATATATGAAGATTTTGGCAAGAGGTTTTTTTAGCTCTCTTACATGAGGACGAAAGATATTTAAAAAAAAAAGGATTATCGGCAAAAAATATCGATATTTCGTGAGATTTCGAGCCTAACTGAAACAATTACTAAATAAATTTAAAAGGTTCAAAGGCCACATAAAATGAAGCTCTCCACCATCATCATTTCGGCAGTATGTATAGATATTTCTTACAGAATGTTGCATTCAGAGAAAATTTATTTATTAATTACTACCTTTACTAATTTGAAATACAGGTATTAATTTTTTGGTTAAGGCAACATAATATAAACAAACACTTGACATTTGTAATTAATGTCTTGTATCTTAAGGTTTAGTTAAAGTTGAAAATTATATTGAGATAACAAGCAGGTGGTTTAGGATACTTCAAAAATATTGAGGCAAATATATATAGAAAGACAAAGATAGCGTCAATCTTCAACAGTGTCTAATGACAGGTAATTTTGCTCTACAAGTATTTGAATTAAATATTTTTATAAAGAATCAGTGGTTTACAATTACAAACCTTTCATTCAGCATTATATATGAGATAATCAAGTATATAAGAGAATGGCTAAGAAATCCAAAATTACGGAGTAATTCGAAAAAATATTTTCATTTTAATTGAAAACATTTATGAAAAGCAGAAAGGTTTATGTTCTCCATTTCAAGAGACAATAATCAAATATATCTTAATGGTGGCAGCCCATTAAGAGATAATGAAGCTCATACTCGAGAATTTCTTCTGTAATGAGAGGTTGATATTTATAACAAATTACAAACTTTTCCTAATTAAGAAACAAAAAAGGACTAAATCACTGATGAGAAAAATAATTTGAAAGCAGTCAAAGAAACAAAACTGACTAATATTGTGCAGTTCCTGCCCCCATACATCAACAATTTAAAACTCAACAACAACTATAGGATAGACTAATAAAACTTACATACCCTAAAACAGTTATAAAGAGGTGAATGAGAAAGGAAGATAATTTAAAATTAATGAAAAAAAGTAGATAGACAAAAATAGTAGAGAATAAAAATATGGAAGGTGGGAGAGAGAAGTAAATTCTCGATCGAGAATCAATACAAGAAAATTCTTGAAAGGATGAACTCAAATGAAGATATCAGCATCATGGGTAAGTGAAATGAAAAAGTTTTATAGAAATTTTTTTTTACAAGGAATAAGAAGTGCCTTTGCTAAAATGGCAAGCATTCAAAGCTATCAAAAGAACTAGTAAAGTTGATAATATGAAATTGCTTAATAAAACTCGAATTCTCAAAGAAAGTAAAGGAGCTGGATAAATAAATTCTGAAAAGTCGGTAAAGAAATTGGTAAGAAGTATGCACAAAAATATAATGAAAGCTTAGAAAGAAGATTAAAGAAGTGAAACAATAGATAAACTGTACTGAAAACAGATAATGTAAGTTGTAGTAGTTAAGATATGGAAATATAGCATTGAATGAAGAGCGTATGATGTTGAAAAAAAAAATCAAAATTAATTAAAACATTTTAATAAGAAAATTCTAAAAGCAAGAGAATCAGATGAAGAAAGATGCTAGATAAGCAAAAATAGATATGAAAGAACAGAGAAAGGTTAAAAAGAGCAAATAAAAAAAATAAAAAAAGAAAGGACAGTGAGAGAAGACAGTAGAAAATTTTAAAGTAATTTGAAAATTCTACAAACAATGTACAGCATGTTAGTCTGGAAGGGTCAAGATTCTTGGAGTGAAAAATTGAGGGAGAGGGAGGGAGAAGGGGAGGGGTCACTGAAATATTATTATTATTTTATTATTATTATTTATTATTCATTATTATTATTATTATTATTATTATTATTATTATTATTATTATTATTATTATTATTATTATTTTATTATTATTATTATTATTATTAATTATTATTATTATTAATTTTATTATTATCTTCCTCTATGCTAAGACTTGGGGTGGAAGTACGGCCAAGGCCCCCCCCAATACACAAGGACAGAAAAGTAAGTAGGAAGACGTGACGCAAATCGAGAAGAAAAGCCTCCAACCTTTATCTTTCAAAAGGCCATATAAAACACTACAACCCTGGGTTTAAAGAGACTGCGACGGGAATTCACTGTGGTATCCTGCGTCGATGTGGGGTTCTTCCCTTAAGCAATTCCCCAGATCATACCCGCCTAACAAAACCCCGCATTCACTTCCTGTTACGCATCTTTCTTCCCAACTCTGCCAAACTCACATTTCCTCTTCCTTAGACATTCCTTTACTGACTCAATCTACTTTTTTTTCGAGTCTCCAAGGCAGGTCGATTAACAGGCACACTCCCACTTATATTCGCTTAATCAACCACTATCAATCCATTACTTTTCATATGACCAATCATCGCAGTGGTACTCTCATTTACGCCTTTCCTCCACCACACAACTCCCTAATGCATTCATTCCTTATTTATGCAATTCTTCTGACCACCTAACGCACCCACTAAGATTTTTTCCATCTGAAACGCTGTTGTACTTAATCTATAACATCTTATTCCAAACTATAGTTTCACTACTATAACAATAACACAGGTACAACATACCCTCACGCAAAACCCTAGCACACTCGAGACTCAAGTCCTTCACATCCACCAAGGATTTAATTGCACCCAGCACCTTCCTGCCATTCCGAACTTTCCTAAAAACCACTTCTACATCATATCATTTCTTATTCCATCCTATACTCCTAAATATTTAAACTCGGATACTTGTTCCGGTTGCGTCACCATCCAGCTACTTCAGCACGCGTACTCTGCTCTCATCACTACAATAACTTGCTGCTTATTTTACACTTACTTTCAAACCCCCTCCCTTTTTACACACCACTGCAAACCCGACTACGCAATCCTCTCAAACTGGTCTTTTTCAGATTCATCATACAAAACCAAATCAATCTGCATATATTAAGCAGGGCACCCTCCACTCTCTTCATCATTCTCGCATCTTCTAACACCTTCCCCTGCCAACCCACCACCTCTAATTCTTTCATACCCATCCATATAACAATTAAATAACGCAGGGATGACATAACACTACCTGGCTCACCGGGACTATTATATTAAACCAATCACTTTCAACTCCATTTTATTCTTACACTCGCTTCACTATCGGCATATCATACCGCAACTTTTGATTCGCATTCAGAAGCCTAACCACAACCAACCATATATCACTAATACCTGTCAAAGAGCTTCCCTATAATCCTGTCTATGACTGTTGCAAATTTATAAAACCTAAATATAATTTATTTTTCTTCTCTCTCATTTGTTTTCAATGTAAAATTTGACCCACACATCTCTACCACTTCTAAATGCTATATCTTATTCTTCAACAATCAGTCCTTCAATCACTCGACGCAATTTTTCAAAAAATATCACATATATCTTCCCTACAAACACTCAAATAAACCTAAATTCCCTTATACTTCTTACAGTTTCCCACCTATCCCCCTTTACCCTTATTTAATAGAGTATTATTATCTACTGCTCCCTCCATCGCCTTGGGAACTATACCCTCATAAAACGCTATGCTACACAACTTCCAAATCGACTCAATCAACCATCTCGCCTCCGTTCTTGATCATTTCCCAGTAATTCCAATCTATGCTAAGCAGATTTTAACAATTTCTTAAACTTTCTCACCCCCTAAAAAAACACTTATCTCCTCCTACTAATTACCCGTCATTCCATAAATATATATTTCTTCTCACACCCATCAAGCCCACCACATTTCACTTTCATCTCTTCATTACTGCCATGTTATGCAGATTTTTCGAAGTATTCCTCCGCAATCTTCTCACATCCATTCATCAGTTACGAAAGCAACTTCCCTATTCATTTTTTTCTATGCGCATTCTTAACCTTTCCCGCTTAATTCCAGAAAAGGAAATTATATCCTTTATTATTATTATATTATTAATTATTATTATTATTATTATTATTATTATTATTATTACTTATATTATTAATTATTATTATTATTATTATTATTATTATTATTATTAATATTATTATATTATTATTCATAAATTGTATTGCATTAATTTATTTTATATATTATAACTGTATTTTAAACTTAATATATTTTTTTTTTCTGAATAACATGTTTTGAAATGAATTAATGACTATTTTTTACTTGCAATGGTCTCAACTAATCCACAGATAAAGAAAATCTTGGAAAGTAACATACTGGAAATGTAATTTTAAAACTTTTTAAAATTTGGTCACTGTAACACCATTCCCGAAGGCTTTAGGTTAAAAGGTTTCCTACAAATGAATTTCCCAACACGGAGAATGAAATTTTACTTTTTCTCATTATTAATTTGTATTACTGTCCAAGACGCCACTCATCATAAACTACTGACAATTAAATTATTTAATGTAATCCTTACATTTCTATATTATAAAGACAAGAAATCAAACAAGCATACATGAAACATCAAACTGCGTACCTGTGATAAACTGACTGTCGAGCCAAGGTAGGAAGTCGAGACGATTGCTACTTCTGCAATGCCTTTCAACTTAAAACTTCAGTATTTGTATAATGACACTCAATGTAAATTCAATGTTACTTACACTCTGAAATAAAGTTAACATAACAGCCATTAGTGGAAACTTTTCAAGCAAAGTATTAATTATTAAAATAAAAGTAATTTCAGATAGTTTTATATTAATTCCATGAAAACTGTACTTAAATATTCATATAGAAAAGTAATACTGAATTTTACCTTTTTCTCTCCCATACTAACAGCAGATAAATAAATGTAAATCAAACTGGGAACAAATAGTAGAACAAAATCTCTTATTTTCTCTTCCTTGCTTCTGGCAAGAATAAACAAGTGCTTCATGGTATTTTCAAACAATTCAGGATACCTACTCAAAAAAAAAAAAAAAGTTCTAAATATGCATTTGTCACAATGCAATTTACTTCATAGCATAAAAATTAGAATGAACTACCATTATTACTATAACACCTAAACTTATTAAGGTATCCAATAACCCACCTTGATTTCTCATGAAGATAGAGAAAATATTGAATTAATAAGGCGATCTTGATCATTTTCAATGCATGTTTTTGTGTGATCATTTTCAGAATTTGTATCACAATTCTGAAGCCATTCTTCAATAGTGCTTACTGCTTTCTCCATTGCACAAACTTTGAAAACTCTAATAAATATATATATATATATATATATATATATATATATATATATAATAAGATATATATATATTATATATTATATTATATTATATATAAATATATATATATAATATATATATATATATATAGTATATATATATATAATATATAATATATTATATTATATATATATATATATATATATATATTATATATATATATATATATATTATATATATATATATATATATATATATATATATATATATATATATAATATATATATTATATAATATATATAATATATATATATAGATATTATATATAATATTATTATTATATATATATATATAATATCATATATATATATATATATATATTATATATATATATATATATATATATATTATATATATATATATATATATATTATATATATATAATAATTCTATACTATAACAATACCTATATATATATAATTAAAAGCAACTGATAGCGACCTGTTGAGATTACAAAATCATCCATTCACACATCTTAACCACAAATACCTTACTAAACCGCCAAATAAACAATTTACTAACACCCCCTCCCCAAAAGCTCTCCCCTAGAGAAGAAACGCTGTCAGAAGAGGCCAAATCGACCTCGCGCGGAGCAGATCAGGTTCACACCAAGGGCTCGTGCATATAAATAAGATCAAACTAGAAACCGTCACCTCCCCCACTTGCACCAGATTCACAGATTCCAAAACACAATTAGAAGCACCTCCTTCTGGGTGCCTGCCTTCGGACGCCCCCCGCGCCGATTTCTCTATAACTTCTTACTCGACCTGTGGAATCGCCCAAGGGCGGTCGGTTCCTGGAACAGTGTGGCCCTCACAATTGAGGTGGCCAGGAGCAGAAAGCTAAGACATTATTTAAGAAACATTAAAGAATATAGGGACAGTTTAAAAAAGCCACCATGGGCCTATCAAGACTGTCCAGTCAACCCACTACCCAAACATGCTTATGCAAACCCACACAGCACCTTAGGGCTTGTCAATTTGTTGTAACTACAAATCCACCAATTTGGCTTTAGTCAAAATAATGGATATTATAAATATGATACCCAAACCACCCATGCATTAATAACTAAGTTATGTCACACATGTCATCTAACTTATACAAACTATTATCACAACTTAAAAACTCTGCCCAATTTGTCTGGCGTCAATAATTATATGATTCCCAAACCATTCACATAATAATACCTAAACCCTTTCTTAAATGTTGCAATCGAGTCACACTCAAACAACCTCCTCGTCACACTATTCAAAATTTAACAACCCTATTTCTGAATGCATTTATATCAAGATTCAAGATGGCATGCTTTCTTCTTAATTTTCTTATTATATGCCCCCTGGTCCACCTGTCCATGTTCTACTATGGAAAATTTATTGTCTCTGTTTTATCAATAGATGTAAATATTTTGTACAGTTGTATCATGTCCCCTCTGAAGAAATCGCCTTTCTACAGAAAACATTCCTAACTCCTTCAGCCTCTCCTATAGCTCTTACTCAAACCCAGAAATCATTCTTGTTGCTCTACGTTGCACCTCTCTCTAGCATACTAAGTCCTTTCTTTAAATAAGGGGCCCAAAACTTGTGCACAACATTACTCTATTACTGGCCTAACATAGCTTTTATATATTACAGTTATACTTATTACTTCCTTGCTCTTGTAAAACAACATTGCGACTTTATTATGCCCAAGCATCTTATTGGCTTTATTTCTAGCTTCCAAACACTGAGTAGCTACTGTCAAATTACTGCTTATAATCACACCTAAATCTTTTTCTTGGTCCACAGACTCAAGCCATCCCCATTCATATCGTAGTTAAAACTTTTATTTGAGTAACCTAGGTGTAAGAACCTTACACTTTTTACTATTAAATTTCATTTGAAATTATTATAATATATGATATAGATATATATATATATATATTATATATATATATATATATATATATAATTATATAATATATATATATATTATATAATTTATATAATATATATATATATATATATAAATATATATATATATTATATATAATATATATATAATATTATATATATTATATATAATATAAATATATATATATATATTATATATATAATATATATATTATATATATATATATATATAATATTATATATATATAATATATATATATATATATATATATATATATAATTATATATATAATAATATTATATTATATATATATATATATGATAGAATATCATATTACGAAATTACTATCTTCTCCGTAGTTGATATGGTATTGATTTGCTTCCCCCCTTGAGGTTTTATTATTATAAAGAAACTATTTTCTTAGATTTTAATTATTTAACACTGACACTGTAAAATTCTTATACATAATTTTAAGCAATATATAAATATAAATAAAACATCTAGCCTTTTTCGCTCGATGGCCATGTACTTCTTTCAGGAACTGAGCAGAATAATACAATGTATTTCTTAGAAAATTTGACTACTTTTGAAATGGCTACTTGGTCGAAGTTTCTATTTGGGAAGGAGGCATTTACCCTTGGCAAGTTCTTTAAGGTATAGGTAGTTAATTATCTATTGGTACTTTCTCCTGCGTGGAGGTTGAAGTTATTAGTATTTTTTATTATGAAGATCAGAGTTAAGTTCTGGTTTAGTATTTTGAATGGATTTTATATAGTGGAGTTTGGTGAGCTTATTATGTGAAATTTGTTTTGCCTGTGTTTTATAATGAGGAGGATTGCTGGCATAATGTTAGATAATTCTTTTGTTGTCATATTTCCTGTTGTACCAAATTTATTGTTTTCGTCCTATATATTTTTGTGCAGCTTTCATTAAATTGCTATAAATGTGGCTGGAGTTTTTATTTGATTAGTTTAGTTTGATTTAAAGGGGACGGTTGCGTCGTTAAGCAACACTAATAATTTTTATGGGATAAATTATACACCATTCGAAAGAGGAAGATTTCTCTACAATATTTGTTTTAATTACATATGCAAAAAGGCGTTTAGAATTTTGTGTAATTTCTTCCCAAATAACATGAATCAGCTTTTAATCAGCATTTTTTAACAGTGAATTTCTGCTGAACTACAAAAATTTTTTTGCAAGCGGATTTTCACTGAAATACTTGCCCATACGCCATAATTTTATGAAATAACTTACAAATAGTAGAATATATAAGAGAATTTTTTTTTTTATTATCTTTGATTTTTTTTTTGCTTTAAAGAAAATAATGTGTTTTCACTCAACTTTTTTTTCTCCATTTAAAATTTAAAATTATCAGAATATAGTGGAAGTGTTTATATTTGCATGAATCATACATCAAATGTAGTTCAATGTATACAAAATTGAAAACAAAGAAAGAAAGTATAAAAAGGCGCTTGAATTTTTTTTGTTTATACCCCGAAATAGCTAGCTCAATGTTAAAAAAAGTTTTTTTTAGTTAAAAATATCAGCTTTACATGTGAGCAGTGGAAAAACCGTTGGGTATACAACAAATTTAATATAAATTGAAAATTAATTTTATCTGGCCAATTTTTACAAGTTGTAAAAATTTAATTCTATCAGATGAATAGTAAAAAAAAGTTATATTGCTATCAATTATTTGAATTTTCATTTATCTTTCTTTTTTTTTTTTGCAATAAAAGAAAATCGTAATAACTTTATTTTAGATCCGATTAATATGAAACTTCAGAGCATGTATAATAGAAAGAAGTGCACATATTGTGTTAAGTAAATTTTTTTGTATACCAACGCTTCTTTGCGCTGTTCATGGGAAAACTAAAAATTTTAAAAAGTTTTCCCGCAAGTCAGCAAGAAAAACCATTGGCGTACAGAAAATATTCTGAAATAAAATGTAATATCGCTCAAGTTATAAATGCCATAAACAATTTCATTTTTATCATCTTTGTGATAAAATGTTGCATGATACCAATCATAAAAAAAAAATTTTGAAACAATAAAAATAAAAAAACCATTGAAACACTTAATTATGTTATTTATACGATCAGTTTGAAATTTCAGAGCATATATAATTGGGGAGGTACGGACATTTTTTTGTTTAGAGAAAATTTGTGTATGCCAACAGATTTGTCGCTGCTCATGGAAAACTTTCGAAGGTGTTTCAAAAGTTTTCGTGATCAGCGGCAAAACTGTTAGGCATACCAAATATTAATCTAAATTAGAAATGTGTATCTATTTGAGCTTTCCCAAATGTGAAAAATTTCATTTGCAGAATTCGAGTAAATATTAAAAAAGTTACACGCCCCCTGTTCGTATTTATTTAAAAAAAAAATTTTTTTTTGCTACTTAAAAATATTTATTAACAATATTTTTAATTTTTTGTTCAATCAATACGAAAATTTCAGATCATATACTATACTACTGGGCAAGGTTTACATTTTTTGTTTAATAAATGTTTTAAATCATGGTTTTGCCGCTGGTCATGGGGAAACTTTTGAAAAATTTAGAAATTTTCCATGCACAGAGCAAATCGGTCTTCTCCATACAAAAAAACTTTTATTTAAAACAAGAATTATGTATATTTCAAACTAGATTTGAATCGACAAGAGTGGTAGCTTCGCTAAAATAAAAAACATTCACTAGATCCTTTAAAAAAGGGGATGCTATATTGAAATTACCCCCCATATGATACATATACTGCACACTAGGGTGGACAAGACACATCACAGAGCAAGGAACTGGAGTAGTGAAGAAATTTCTGAACGAGTTTCAGAACATAGAAGTTCTTAGAAAGTTATTTACCCCAACGCGCAACGTCCCCGGATTTAAGAGTTCGTTTTAAAGATATGTTATTAGATTTGACTGTTGGGATGTTTTTAGGTATGTATTGACATATGAAATTTTTTTGTAGGTTGGGAATGGGTAAAATGTTAGAATAAGAATTATTGTTAAAATTTACATGTAGGTATTTATGTTTTGCTTTACACACTGAGGATAGTTAACTTAAAGAATATGCTTTTTAGTATTGTGATTTCGGATTGTAAATGACTAGAGATCACCCCCCCCCTCCTTCAAATCTTTCAAACCAACCCTTTTCAAACCCCTTCATATATTCCCTGCGTCTTCCACCACGTGACACCTCCACTAAAAATTAGCCAGTCTTAAAGCAACGCTATTATCTTTGCGCTTTCAAATTAGTAGCCCTCAGCATTTACAATCAGAAATCACTATTTAAAATGCTGGCTGTAAAAAACGTAGTAAAGTCGAATCATCATTAAATACCTCAAAAAGCCCATAGTAAATTCATCTTTCACTTAGGGAAAAATCACAAAGACACAAAATATCAGTATCGTAAGACATAATATAAGGTAGGATTGTATTGAGTATTAATTTTGTCAACTTTGGCTTATCAGGGAGAAGCAGCGGTGAAATTGGTCTGTAGGAAAGGTGGTTGTTGGGTGGTTTACCTCGCTTTAGCAACAGAATTATGTGGGTGTGTTTCCAGAAAGTGTTAGTTTGCCACGCTGTTAAATAAATGGGTTGCTGTGTTACACAAGTGTTGAAGGTGTATATTAGATATTTGTTCAGTGGGCCTACTTCTTGTGAATTTTTAATATTTTAATCTGGGAGGTTAACTAGCAAAACAGTTTGATTATCTTTTTAATTTTTTAGTTGTTTAATTATTTGTCTGTTTTAAAGGGGATGGCTGACATGATATATTACAATGTTTTTGATTAGGAATTCTTCTTCTTTTCAAATTGCTAAATGACTTTAAAAAGGATAAGGGTTTATGGTGATGTTATGGATTTTTCTTTTCCATATTTTAATTCCAAATGTCTTACTCATCTAATAATGTAAAATAATATTATTTTTTAACATTATTTTTAATGATGCTTCAAAAATGTATTTATTCTACTGTTAAATTCTGTGATTTGATTTAGTTGAGCAGGGTTTGGTTGTCTTTCTTGCCAGAGGGTGTTTGTTCTGCCTATTCAATGGGTGAAAGGTATGCCCCATCAAATCAGAATACCATTCCTAACCATAACTACTACTAACGCACACCCAACCTAGTATTTGGTAGTAGTTGGAGTTAGCCCCAAAAATGAAATTTACTGCAAAGGTAAAAGGTGAAGCCGAGTTTGCCTATGCAATACAATCGTAATAAATAGAAATAATATTTAATAAAATACTGTGAAACAATGTATGAATGGTACTTTTACTTATTATATAATAAATATTAAAATATAATTTTAAGTAGCTCTCTCTAAAAATAAAAAAAACTAAAAAATGATGAATAAGATATTCATCATAGTAGTAGCAGTAGAAATAGTAGTAGTTTTAGCAGTAGTAGTAGTAATAAGTAGCATTTTTTTCATGTTGTTATACAGGTGCTTTTGTAAATGTTGGCTATAGTTTTAGTGATGGTATTGAGATTGTTGTAATAATACACCTCGCTTAAACAGAAATTAATTAATTAACCAATTACAGAAAATTTTCAAAAAGTAATTTTTTTTATATCCATTCAAGTAACCAGTTCTGAGGTTCCATACTCGGTTGTATATACTGCAGTGTCTGCAGACACTGCAGACACTGTATGTACTGCAGTGTCTGCAGCCTATAACTGAGAAGCAAACTACAAACTCCAAGTTTGTCGCAAAAGAGCCCTAAGCTGAAGCTCTGGCCAAGACATCCACACTCAAAAACACCCACTATACTAGGTGACAGGTGTTACTTTCGAAACCCACATGACCTTTGCTAAATTGCTGAACACATTGACAAGTGACATAACCAACAGCCACAACCAACCAGTCATTTAAATAAACAAACTATAAATGGCTAAAGAAAATAAAAATAAACACATCTCACCAAACCCAATACACACATCAAATCTAAAAACATCAAACACATTATCATAAACCCCAAATTCCCTAAAGCTGAGCATCCAAATCACATCTCAAATATATATCTACAATCGCCTTTGACTTCATAACTGGCTCCCTCCCCAATGAAAACATATACACACTCATTATCTCAATATTCAAACCAAATGAATATTCCAAATATCTCTCCTCTTATTGACCCATCTCTCTCATATCCAAAATATAAAAAATATTAAAAAAAAAACTCATATTCTTAAAAATCAACTCTAATATACCCACCTCCAACATCCAACTGCTACACATAATCTAATGATAGACTGCAAAATTACCTTTTATATAGCTTCAAACATTTAAAAGGACCAAATCTTTTATATTTTAAACTTTCCAATTAATGTAAAATAATTTTGAATACATGTACAGCATATATATATATATACTATTAATATATATATATATATATAATATATATAATATAATATATATATATATATATATATAGATATATATAATTTTATATGCTACATAGAGACACATCTGGAGCAGCTTTTCTTACACTCAATAATACATTATATATATACATATATATTATATATAAAAATATTATATATATATATATAAATATATATATATATATAATATATATATAATATATATATATATAATATATATATATATATATAATATATATATAATTATATATATATATAATTATATATATATATAGTATATAATAATTATATATATATAATATATATATATATATATATATATAATAATATAATTATTATATATATATATATATATTATATATATATATATATATATATTATATTATATATATACCTATTATTAATATAATATATATAGATTTAATGGTCCTCATCTGCCTACAGGTCAGTAAATATCACATATTGGTAATAAAATACGTTTTTTTGGTTATGACATAAAAATTTCATGAAAGAAAACCAAAATTATATATATATATGCAATGGAACGATTAATTAGAACTGGCAAAATTGGCTCTCTACCCTAATAACAATACACAAATTTCATGAATATTGAAAAATTCAATAAAAATATTAAGAAATATTTTACTATCCCCAAAGGCCAAAAAAAAGTCAAATATGTCAAGTCGTACGATTCAAATATGGTTTATAACAATCATTTTATTTAATTTCAAAAATATGTTCTAATTTTTCAGTACTGTACATTAAAATTATAATATTTCTAGTGCAAAATATATGAAAACTAAAAAGAGAAGAAAAAATATTTTAAAAACTACTATATTTACTGTTTTAGAAGAGAAAATAAAGGTAGGATATCACAGTAAGATAAATACGCAATCAACACCCATCCTTTCCTATAAAGACAAATCAAAAATTCAATAAGAAACCATCCAATTCATTACATTCAATATTAACAGTTTTCAATTTAAATGAAGTTTTCCAAACAGCAAAAACTACTCACCTTTAAAGTTTTATAATTACAAGACATTTGAATAACTTCGAACTATTAAATAAAAAGGAGCACAACCGTATATTATACAAATTTATTTCTGAAAAACATGCTAAAATGCTTGCTACATCTGAGGAAAATTAACAATAACAATTAATAATATAAAACTAATTTCATATTAGAGAATGCAACAATATAAAATTCTTAAGAAAAGAAATACAGTAAAATTTTTACTATATTATACAATGAAGTGTTTTAAAATAAGAAAAAATAAATTAATAAATAAATTGGTTCAATAAGTAAATTGAACTCTCAAATTTTCATAAATCTACTTGAAAAATGATGGGTTGAATCCTTAAAAGTTACGGTATTAAAAGTAAGCTGTATAATAGCTATTCTTGGCTTATTACTTTATAGTGCTAAGGTTTGGATCTGTTATCGTTTGGCAACTAAATATGCCTTCAGTTTGAGACAAATTATAATATGGGTCGTTTTTCTCAGCATCTCCCACTTGATCACGATCTCTTAGAATCAGCATCTTAAAAAGCATTTATTAGAGGCACCAGCATGTTAAACATTTTCATCGTTAAATAAAATTTTTACAAGTGGAAAGTCAATCTGAAATGTAAGTGTTCTTGTTTTAATAAATATAGCCTCATTTAAAATTACAGTAAATGTTTCAGCAGAAAGAGAGCCTAAGACATATCTTTCCAATAGATAATACCTTATATGATTATTTAAAAACATTTTCAAATAAAAATAACGTAAAATGATTCAAACTGTTATCTAAAAAGTAATTTGCTTTTAAAGAGCTGCAACGCTGTTTCTTGATTATTTCTCTCTATAACAAGAAAAATAAATTTGCTGCTTTATTATTACATCCAGAAAAAATTGAGGATACCCAAAAAATAAATTTGCTGCTTTATTATTACATCGAAGAAAATGGTACGCAAAATGGGAATCTTGCTAGACCATTCATCTTAAATACTTCTTAAATAGTTATATTTATAAAATAATAATATACAGTAGACATTACAGATGTATAATAATCAAGATTTTTCTTTATTTCCACTGATGAGTCCTTTAACAAATCTTAGCCTATAGATTAATATTTAAAATTAATTTGATATTAAATTATATGCCTCTTGATATTTTTATAAGCTCTGTTTTGTTTTTACCTGTGGTATTATTAACGAGATTTTAATATGTAAGATTTTTCTTAAAAAGTAGTAATTTACTATGTATAAGTACCAAAATTATTACCCTGAGCAAAACATATTCATGAAATATATGTAAAAAGGTAAGTAGATATTAATTTAAGGGATGAAAAGAACTAATATTTAGAAGTATATAAAATAAAAGTTTTAGGTTTATGCCACCTTTAAATAATATCCAAAAATAAAATCGTTTTTTTTCACATTGTCTGGCAGCGGGTCAACAATTTTATCAAAATTGAAAATTTACTCTAGCCTGATTTTTTTACTGTTCATCCAATTTTTATGTAAATTTTAAGAGATTATATAATAAAACTAGATACACAGATTTATTTAGGCCACTTTTCGCTGTATCTGACCATTTGACCTCTGGGCAAATAATTGTAAAAGTTATGCAGCTTGAGTATAGCATATCCAGAGGTCAAATGTTTGGATAGCAACATCAAAAAATGCTCTATATAAAAACCTTTGAAAATGAAAGACAAAAAAAAATAACTAAATAAAAATTTGAAAAAAAGTAAAAAAAAAAAAAAAAAAAAATCATTCTCAATTTTGATACAACCTATGAAAAATAGTTCTCTACAGGTTATATACTGTAACTGTATATATACCGTAGCTTGATCTTTACCATCTTTGGTAATTATGTAACAGAATTTGTAAAGTATGTGAAAGACTTTAGGAGTGAGAATAATCAAGAATAAGAGAATAAGCAAGAATAATCAATTTTAAATCTTAAAATAGTTTTGTATAGATCTACACTTCAAATTTTGCTACTAATATCGTAAGTGCTAAAGATTTTTCACTTATTTAGGTGGGACTGAGAGATAAGGAAGGAGATCTGCAAGGCTGAGTGAGAACATGACTGAATTGAATGAACTGGTATTTCAGCTAAGAAAAGAGGGAAGTGTTAGGGAAAAAGATAGTAGGGATGTAGTCAAGACTAGGAGGGAGTGGATCACAGGGGTAGAGGGGAATGGGATTCACCTTGGAAGAAAGATAGGGGAGCAAGGGCCATGGAAGTAGTTAATAGGTCTGCAGATAGATGAAGGGTTATAGAAAATAAAATAAGATTAGGATGTTGAAAGATAGTCAGACAGTAACCTGCAGTAATAGGCTTCTCCGATGAAATAAAAATACAGTAAGAGAAGCCACATGGCCTATCAAGACTGTCCCAGTATTCGCCACTCAGAACCAAATCACCAAATCAACATGCTCATGCAAATCCCTAGGCACCCTAGATACTGTACTGTGACTTTTTTCTGAAAAAATTTTCTAAGTTCAAAAAAATTTCTAAGTTCAGAAAAGTTAAGTTTAGCTTTTTAAGAAAATTATTTAGTGGCAAGCTTCTGGCATAAATCCAGAAGCTTGCCACTAAAGAATTTTTCTTGAAAAAACTTAAACTTAACTTAACTTTTCTGAACTTAGAAATTTTTTTGAACTTTTAAAAAATTTTTCAGAAAAAAGTCACAGTCACAGTATCTACAAGTATATATATATATATATATAATATATATATATATATAAATATATTATATATATATATATATATATAATATATATATATAATATAGTATATATAGTATATATATAGTATATATAGATATATATATTAAATCTGTCTTACCTAACGACACTTTATCATAACCTAACTAAAAGGAGGTACAGTAGAATCTAACTAAGACGGGATTCACTTACAGAGTAATGCACAACCTAACAAAGATGGATTCACGTTGCAAAGCAATGCAACCTAACCTAGATAGAATCACTGCAAAGCAATTCAACCTAACCTAATGAATTCACGTTAGCAGCAGAAAATAAGGACGATCTTAGGTAGAAAACTTGGCCAATATATATACTATATATATAATATATATATATATATATATATAAAACTTAATATTATATATATTATATATACATATATATATATATATATATATATATATATATATATTATGAAATCTTATGTCAAATATTTTGAAATTAATTCATTTTACATAATAAGGGACATTATTAATATTCACTCTATCACCTATCAAATCATAATAGAGACTAAAAAATTCCATACAAAAAGTCAATTTAAATTAAGAATAATTTTTATACATTTATAATAAAAAAAAAAAATATATAATATATATATATTATATATATATATATATATATATATTATATTTATATATATACTATATATATTAATATATAATATATATCGCAACTCAAATATTATATGTATCTCAACCTATATACTGACTCATGTAACATCTATTCTGACCTACAAAGCGACTTTCTTTGTGTATACAGACAAATGCACGAAAGGTGATTTGAAATTCTTATGGCTATAATACCAAAATAATCTTCACAACTAATATTCATTAATTTCTTTTTTAAAATTAAGTATTTCATCTATAAAATCTAATCATTGATAATCCTGAAAAAAAAAAAAAAAAAAAAAAAAAAAAAAAAAAAAAAAAAATCTATATATATATGGATAGTATGAAATGAAATACATTTCAACAGTGATTCTTCATCCCTACACAAACAAACAAAAAAAAAAAACCTAATTATAATTTTTTTTGAAGCCCTATTTTTAATATTTTTATTCAAGAAATATATAAACTTTAAATGTATGCAAATCTGTAAAAAACTAAAAAAAATTCAAATAATTTATAAATACCATTTTTTTACATTAAATATTTGTAATTTTAATACAGTCTTCCTCTACTTTTGGACTGGTGAATTAAGCAAATTACTCTAAAAATTTATGATTATTTATATGGTTTATCTTCGTCACAAAACTTTTGAGATCAATTTTCTTATGGTATTTTGGCATTCTTTTGGTAAAAATTATAACATCATTTAGTTTTATCAAGTCTGTTCTCTAATCAACGACTCGCATCCTCAGATCTCAATTGCATTTTGAATTTTACCCAAATCCATTGCTAAATCACAAGAGAAAAAAATGAAATCAAAATACTCAAAATTATAGTATCGTCATTCATTTTTATACGAGCGGAGCGCATGGTAAAGCATTTACATTGGCACCATTTAATTAATAACAGTGTTTAGAAAAGTAATTTAACCATAACATTTATTCATATATATGAATTAGCAAAAAGTTTACAAAGTCACCTACTAATAAAATACAAAAAGTGACAGTATCATCGAACCAACACCTTCTTATGTCCTCAGGTACATGTTCTCTTTTCTCATAATTCCTTGATGCTAGTTTTTTGCATTCACTTCAGCTCTTTCTCCTTTCCTTATTTCCTTTGTGGGCAGATCTGGCTCAAGTGACACAGTCACAGATGGGTCACGTATAGTAGCTAAACTCCATAGTTGTCATTGGATTTCATTTAAATAGTTTGATGACTCAAAGTGACTATGTTTTATTAAATAGAGAAAGTGTTTTGATTGTAACTAAGGACATTTAATATTAATATAAAGTGGTACTCAGTTTATTGAGATTATGAGATTCTCTCACTTATATTTATTATGAAAAGAGATGGCATACGAGTGGAAATTTGTATGTGGTATATAATTTTCAATTTATAGTTCTCATGTCTATGAAGTAAAAGTCAGTATCACATACTTTAGGATTATGAGTATGTACTGTCTTGAGATAAAATTTGTCAAAGGTAAATATACTACTCAGAAATATATTCTTTCATATTTATTTAGATATAATTATCTTCAATTGATCTTCAGATAGATTTTATGCTGATAGATTCTCAATAATTCTCAGCGACATTGAGTATTCTATATTAGATTGTATTACTCATAAGCAAAGATTTTGTTTTGAGATATATAATCTTGGGTTTGTTTGCCTAAGGATGAGGTTAAACAATATAAAAAAAGTTATTTCGAGAGTCACGAATAGAAATTTCTGTAAGTAGTATATAGTAATTAATTTTATATGATATAATAATTATGTAAAATTATAAAATAATATTTTATTATTAAAATATATTTTATTTATTAATCTCATATCTACATATTATAAATAAAAAGTTATTATAATAATTAAATACATTTTGGCTAAATTATAGAAAGTTATTATTTGCTATATTAAATATTAGGCTGTGTATATAAGTTATATAGCTTGAATGAATTTTATCATTGGTATATCAGCTAGAATATATTATGAAGACATTGGGGAAAATAAAAAGTCAAAAAAGCAATTGTTATGATGCTTAGCCTCAAATACAGATCTATTAATCAGATGTCTACGAATCATCAAATAACAATTTCATCTTTAAAAATTAAGTTTTATATCTCTCTCTATATAATATTAGTGAATTTAAGGAATTTTTGAATATAAATACATTAATCATTTGAGTAGCTAGTGTTTGGTGACATATATAAAAAGTAAGTAGAATTGACGTATATATATATATAAATATTTTATTTTATTGAATATTTGTCAAAAATATTTTAAATTGTAAATAATAATAATATTGTCGCTATCATAAATTATATTTTTCATCAACACTGAACAAGAGTAAAGTAGGAAGTTCGATATATAGAGATATATTATTTTCAGCATCATCTAAATTTACTGGTCTAGACAGCTTAGAGTGTTTGTCAAATTTTAATTAAATATTTTTAAATATTATTATTTAATTTCCCCTTAGTGTGTATGATGATAGACTCTATTTTGCTCACGATCACAACAATGTAATAAATGCTTCTATAGTTACCACCTATGGACTCAGTAATAATTAGGTTTATAAAACTTATTATTCTTATTAATAATATATATATTAAAGATATGTTATCTATTTTATATATATATTTTTATTATATATAGGCACAGTGATATATTATATATATATATTATATATATATATAATATATATATATATAATAAATATATAATATATAATATATATTAATATATATATATATATATATATATATATATAATATATATATATATAATATATATATACATAAAATAATATTTTTTAATATTTCTACTTTGGGTACTAATTTATGATAAGTATTTTGCTAACAATATTTTAAATTATATATGATATATTATAAATATTATAAGATATAATATATAACATATATATATATAACATATATAAATTATATATATATATATTAAATTTAATATATATATAATTAATTATATATATATAAAATATATATATTAATATATATATATATATATATATATATTATATATATATATAACTCGTTATTAGCGATCAGCAGTATAATATTGATATAAATCTTCATTTTGTGGATATAATAGAGTATAGAGAAAGAGGTATATATTTATTTTTCTGTACATTTATACTAATACTGAAATTAACGAATGTAGTATATGTGAAGGATTAATTTACATTTAATATTTGGGGAATAATATCATATTACATAAGTATAAGAGGTATATATAAGATTTTCTATTAGTAATTAATTCCTGTCTGATAACTCGAATATAATAAGCAAGAAGAAATTACTTACCTGTGCATAACTCAAATATTAAATATTATTTAAAAATTTAATTCATATAATTTTTTTTTGATAGTAGTATGGCTGTATCATTTTTTTCGGGAGTATTTTATCTGAGTTATATGTGTGCGCTGTGTGTGGCACAATTTCATTCACCATTAAATCGTCAGATTTTTTGCCCGTTAATATATATAGAGAGTTAGGGGAGTATTTTTTTTATTACTCCAACCTACTCCAATATAATAAGATAATATCTCCTATATACAAATTTATTTTATATATATGAAATAAAATATATATATAAATATACATAATATATATATATTATATATTTAAATTATATATATAATATATATTAGTATTATATATATAATATATATATATATATAATATATACTAATTTATTATATGATATATATATATATATATTATATATATATATATATATTAATATATATATATATTATATATAATATATATACCTATATATATATAATATAATATATATATATTATATATATATATATATATAATATATTTATATATATTTATTTAAATTTATATGTTTATTTATTATTATATTATTTAATTAATTTTATTTATAATTATTATTATTATATATTATTATTTAATTATATATATTATTATTTATTAATATATTATTATTATTATTATTTATTATTTAATTATTTATTATTATTATGTATTATATATAATTATTAATTTATTATAATTATAATTAATTTATAATTAATTTATATATATATATATTATATATATATATATTTATTTAAATTATTATATTATAATTATTTTAAATTAATTATATTTCTTATTTATTTATTAATTTTTTTTTTTATGAGAATTTAATATATTTATTATTTCTCATAGCTACTAATATCATTACATATTATATATTTTAAAGGTCATTGAGCACGTAACTAACATATGAATCTATGAAAAATTATTATATATTTAAATTTATTGATTAGAATATTCTCATTTTACTGATGACTATATAACTTCAGTTAAGATTATTATTAATTTATATCACTTATATCATTATTATTCGCATACCATTTTCGACAATTCATTTGCTCCCCTGAGTCAGTAATCTGCCTGAACGCCTAACGCCCAGTCTGGGCTAATACAAAGGCGCAAATCGTTATATGCAGAAATTTGATTTATTACTATTATAACAAATAATTGTGTTACCTGTAGGTTTAGGTAACTGGTTTCAATTAACGTCAAGGCGCTCGTCTCGATGGAAATTCCAAGGGTTTGTTGACCCAGGTCAAGGTATTCTCCCACTGCGGATGAAAATGTTAAAAATAGATTACAAGGGCTTTGGTGACATGAGGTCAAGGTAATTTCCCTCTGCAGATAGGAAATGTCAAAATTAGATTACAAGGGTTTGTTGATCCAAGGTCAAGGTAATTCCCCACTGCGGATAGAGGATCTAAAATTAGATTCACAATAAGGATTTAGTGATTGACTTCATAGAGTCAACATTCCGGAAAATTCTCAACTCCCACTTGTAAAACAATTAGTAAATGGGTTCACGAAATTAGGTATATGTTTATCATTCTGGTCAAACATTTTGGTGTGTAGTCAAATATGTTTACAGATCTATAGTTATTTTTTATCATCGCAGTATTGCAGTGATTCGATAGTATATCGCTCTCTATATATCTTACTCTATGATATATTTATTATCATAAGATTCTAGGTGACGTC
Source organism: Trachelipus rathkii (assembly GCA_015478945.1). NCBI lineage: Eukaryota > Metazoa > Arthropoda > Malacostraca > Isopoda > Trachelipodidae > Trachelipus > Trachelipus rathkii. The sequence continues at coordinate 18,194 of JABUQX010043681.1, read as the reverse complement.
CGACGCCCAGCAAGTATGTGGTAAAAATTAAATCGAGTCGATCGAAGGTCCAAATGTTGAAAAAAACTACGACACTAACTCGACGAGTCAAATCCAAGATGCCAGAGACAACGGAGTCAAGATCGTTTGATCTTCTCGCGTTCTTATAATTCTCCAACTATGTCTAGCACCTATCGATAAGATTAATAAAGAAGCACCAGGTCTCTCCTCACACGAGAGAGCGGCGCAACTAATATACACAGGTTTAGTAATTTTTATGGTAATTATAAGTTAGAATTTAATTATTAAAAAAAAATAGAAATAATATTCGGAAATTATATATATATATATTATATATATTATATAATGAAAAGGGATCACTCTCAGCGATTGGTTTTCATCAATAGAGTTGTATTTTCAAGATGAAGGTATAGAATCCGATACTGAAAAATTACGTACATACGTTCGTTTTTTGAATATTCGAGAAGGTAACGTTGGCTTTCTTATAATTCCACCCCTGAATTAAAGAATCCGAAATCTTGGGAAGAGTTCAAAACTGAACTGTCACTCATTTTAAATCCGATTTGTTCAAAGAGTTCTTTTGAAGCCTTCAACGAATTCGTAAATATTAAATGGAGCAGTAATAAATCATTACCGGAGTTCATTACTGACGCACAGAGAGCGTTGCAAATTATCAATCGACTCATCATCTTAATTTCAACGATGTCAAATACAGATGAACAGAGACGATTTAACTTTTGGTTTCTCAACTTTGTATGCTATACAAACTCAACTCAACGCATTATAACACGAGGAATTGATAACAGAACTCAATCCTAAACAGGTACAAGGCTTAATTTAAAGAAAAACCATGTTTTACTTAATGATGGTAAAATCTCTTCCTCAACAGGTAAAAACTCTTATCAAACTTCCTACATGTTCAATAATATTCTACGCATGCAGAAAAAGGTGATGGCTCAAACAATCATTTTCCTCAGGCTTATAAATATAACGAAAATTATAACCTTAAATTTTACAATATGATATTTCTATATAATTAGTTAACTCAATCATTCGCATCATATATTTTATAAATCAATATTACCCCCTTAAAACCCTTGATATAAATGTTTATATTTATTCTTTCTTTTTCTCTTATTTTTATTTATTTATTTTATTTTATTAATGTAGATAAATAAAAATTATCTATTGTGATGGTTTGGTTTAGTTTATTTGATAAAAAAATCCATAAAATCAGGCACTATCACCTGTATCTTCCTCAAATATGATGTGGGTTTACCTATAGTATACAATTCCATATCAAAAAATAGATTCTAAGAAATAATCATGTACGTATAGAGTAACGCAAGAGTAAGGTATATATGTGCTAAAGGGATAACGAGTTTAAGTGAGTTATCGAAATTGATGTCGTTATTAACCCTTATATGAGAGTAACACAATTTTTATAAAATCCGAATTACGTAATAATATAATAAGTTATCAAATGTGTATTTATATTAATAACCTTCGAAACGATTAGTATTATACTACATTAAATAGTAGGTCAAAAGTTATTATCTTAGTGTCAAGCTCACAGTTGAATATGAGTTTAATCTTATATGTATAGGTATACTCTTCTTCTATTTAATTTATTATTAGATTTGGAGTCGAGTAGTATTATTTATACTTTTGTATTAACGTTTTCAATGTGATTTGAAGAACTTCGTAAGTTGTATCCACTCAAATTGAAGGATAACAGTATCGTTATGAGATCAATTTCGGGTAACGAAATTAGAAATTTTGGGAAGGTGGAGAAACTTATCATGATAGATATTTTTAAAAATAATCAGTTATATATTTATAATATTACCATACTCATTGTATTGTAGTACATAATTGTGATAATTTAATAAGTTACAGATGCTTTTGTATATTCATGAATGTGTTCTTATATCGTATATCCTACCTTCTATCTTCTCGCCAGGATTTTTGCGATGACTGCTGTAGATGAGAATCATATATTCTATCACGTGATGGGAACCAAAACGGAGTAAATTCTTCATGGAGAAAGTATACACCTCTTACAGTATGGGAGTATACGCGCTTAGTCAGTGCACAAGATACACGCCACAACTCATTTAACTTCAGATATATTGCCTATTTGAAACTCAACACATTATAATAAACGAACTCAGTTCTGTTTCTGAACTGTCATGAAATTACAAACGCTATCGATGACGTTCACGAGCGACTGCAACCGAGTACTCTGTTCCTGTGTTGTATCTTCCATTATATATTGCGCACCTATCATCCCCTGGGATACATTTGAAGCGACGATTCACTCTTATTAACTCTCTGATCGAAATCTTAAGTTACATGTTTTATGGAGCACACCTTTCTTCAGCTATGACTTCTCCATCTATATATAACCTACATTATAATATCGCGCTCATACGTTCAAGCTAGCTTTATTACATAGAGCTAACATATCTAATCTCTCTTGTCTTCTGTAATCGAGTCTCTTAAAGCCGAGGACATACTCCGTACCGCACAAGACATACATCTATATCCATACTGATGATCAAAATGTAATAACAACAAATCTTGATTATCACAATATACTTTGTTCGCATTGCACGCGGCTCTCATAAAACCAATCATGCAATTAGTGCTAAGGTGTAGCTAATTATTCTCTATTTACGCCATTTTATTTTAATAAATCACACCACCGCGAGTATTATTATATTTAAGTCTGTGATTCTTCCTCTCCCATATTTATTCAGTGCAATTCTTTCTCTAGAATACAGAATCTTGTTTTATTATCAACGCACCCATACTCTCGACTTGTCCAGCATTTTACTGAGAAGAACGATTGCCGATGTAATAAATAGATTCACTTTAGGTCTTTCCGATTCTGAACTTCGTATATGAGTATATTATAAAGAGATTCTTCTAATGTCTCTTATAAATCTTATACCAGGATCATGAAGAGTCTTTGATATTCATGAGTAGATCAGCTAACCATAATGAGAGTACATCATATCCTCATATATACAATTATCAGCACTCTTTGCTCACCCATAGCTCAAACATGACGCCGATTGAGTCAGCTTTCTAACGTCATGGATTTTAATATGTGCACCAAGCTACGCTAACGGGTGGATTCACAGTATGCTCTCATGTGCACACATTTTAAGCTTGAAATGAGCCATCATCCGCTGCATTTCTCCTTCATCCCCACGACGTGATATATAATCTTCTACAACTTTGAAAACTCTCAATAAAGTACTATGTTCCTCCAAGTTGATGTTTCACAGTCAGATATCATAACATAGACTTGTACGAGCGGACCTTTAATGACTGTATACTGAGAGCGAGAGAGAGTAACTACTTCGTGAATACTCTCCTGATCCTCTCCGCATAATTACTCTTATTACCATTCCATTTCGTAAACACTCCCCTCCCTATGGAGTTCGATCACCAACACATCGGAAATACGCTAGCTCGACCTCTACAATCCTCTAAAACTCTTTTCAGATTCGCCTCAAGAGAGTGTTATATATGTATTAATGAGATTTATATATAGGAAACTCTAAACAAATATAATAGTTTGCTCTATATTTAAAAATTATCCTATACTCATTAGGTATTAGATGAACACTAATTAGTCCTACAACTAGGTATGACCAATTACTATATTTAACGTTTATAGTTCTTTAGGATTTTATTAAATGGTTTAACTACAATATAAGTAAGTCTCGGTCAGAGTTCAGTTATCACACTTAATCTTTGAGCTTATTCATCATGAACTACACACATAGAGGCATTTATTACAACCTGTAGTTGCTTCCAATGTATATCAGGTAAATTATACACCGTACAAGCTACCTCACAATTATATTTTGTAATTTAATGGAAATAGCTTCTAATTGTCACATTTTAATATTAAATGAGTATAATAATAGCTCTGATAATATAATTATATAGTATAGTTAACAATTATTGCTATGTTCCGATGACATTATAATTTCACACATTACGAAAGGCTTAAGTTTTATGTTCAATAGGAGATTTTGAAAATACATAATGATAGTGAAGTTAGACAGGACTATAAATTATTTTTATTTATAATATTTAAACGTTCTTTAGTGTTATCACGGTATTTATCTTATATATAAGTTTCACAAAGGATTACAGCCGATATCAACAAACCTAAAGCTTCAAGCTTTAAAAATACTTTTCCTTAATTTCACACTCACGGATGTCTCATCCTAGTATAAAGCGTTACTTTTTAGTGGATTTTCATCATGATTTTTATTTAAAAAGTTGTCTAATTTATTTATAGTTTGTTATAGCTGACAACATCTTGATCCACTAGGGCAAACGCCAGATTAAAACATCAGAATAATAATTGTACAAAACGTAGAGAGCATTGGCCAAAGCAAGTGAAGAGTTTTGTCGAAAAGAAAAGTTAGAAAAAAGTTTGTTTCCTTTTTTCTCAAATATATATTATTAATAGAATAACTCAAGAAAAGGATAACGATAAACAATGATAGCGTACAAATTATAAATGAATGATATGATAGCAATAAATAACTCAGTTTATAGGAATTTTTTATTTAATATTAAAAAAAAAAAAAACGAAGAATTGTTGGCAATTTCTATAGTCTAGCCTATAACATGTTTTATGTCCATATATTTTATTGTAATTAAGATATAAAATAGTTAAACGAATCTATTTCTAAAAGTGCGTTGAAGTCTATTGACAATTTATTTTAAAAGGATTCAATTCTTAATATAAGGGATCTCTTTGTTAGGCGGAGCAACAAAAACCTTAATATCTTTCTTTTTTTAATACTTTTATTGCCTATAGCTACAAATGACGAGAACGTATATGATAACATTTTTTAAAATAATCTTTAAAAAGTAACTTACTAAATCTTTTAACTCCAATTCCACTATTGCTTCAGTTTTAATCAACGAAATTAATGCCAAATAAATAGTGTCAAAAAATTAAAAGACTATTAACGTAATGAAAAATTATTATCCCTATCATGTGACAACGCTCATATAAATTACTATTATTTACACATTTAAGCTGGCCGTATTTGGCAACCCATTTTCTACAATTTCCAAATATAAAATCCGAGTCTCAAGCAGCGCTTTCAAAATGTATTCACAATATAAAAAAAAAATACAATTTTTATTACGGTATTATCTATAAAATCTCTTTGTTAATATTATTTTATAACTGTTATTCTTCAATTAAAAATTTATATTTCAAAATTTTAAATTTTAACATTTGTTTTTGGAGTTGTTTATTATATTAAGAGCAGACAACGTCAATTAAAAGTTTGGATTTCAATAAGATATTGATATTTATATAAAATTAGCATTTATATACAAAAACAGGATACCTATTACATTAAATAATACTTTGATTCATTATCCATTAAAAAAATGTATAAAATTAAATTAAAAAAAATGTCTTATGTAATCATAAAAATCAATTTTCATTGAAGTATTATAAAAAAATTTAAACGATATTTCTAGACAAAGTTACATGATCTTATCAAAGCTTGTTATCCACACCATATTTTTGTCGTATCTTGTCCATTTATCGAGATAATCAGGGATAAACAAAGGCCTTATAAAGTTTAACTACGATTATCGCAATAGAAATCTTGAATATAAAGAACGTCATATTTCAATTTTTCGAACACCTCCGGTTGACAAATAATGGCGCTTATGGAAAAATGGCGTCTAGTATTACATAGCATAGCGTTTATTTTTGTTCCAAAATTTCTTCTTCTTTTTTTTCTTTATAGTTTCTACTTTTTATTTTAACTTAAAATATAAATTTTATTTCTGAATTTCAGAAAATAAAAAGAAATTTTCACGATTGTAATACGTGTAATATTTACTCAAAGAAATCTGAGCGTTTTTTTTATTTCTTTCGAAGAAAGATGAGTCAGCGTGTAATTTATTCCCAAAAATTTAATGTTATGTAATTTAGTAAATATTAATATTTCTCTTTTATCTTTGTCTGTCTCTTTGACAATATATATATATATATATATATATATATATATATATATATATATATATAATATATATAATATATAATATATATATATATATATATATATATATATATATATATATATATATATATATATTATAATATTATTATATATATATATACATATCTATATATATATATATATATATATATATATATAAATATATATATATATATATATATATAAATAAAAAATTTAATTAAAAATATTATATATATATATATATATATATTTATATGATATATATATATATATAATATATATAATATATATATATATATATAATATTTATAAAAAAAATATATATTTATAATTATTATATATATATATATAATATATATATTAATATATATATAATATACTATATAATATATATAATATATATATATATATATATATAATATATATATGACCTTTCTGTTTTACAACAATGGTCAGTTTGAATTTTTTTTTGTTTTTTTTTATATATTGCTACTATAATACCAACAATGAATTTCAGTGGGTAACGGACATGATAAAAAAATACATAGGACCAAGTTATTTTACGGATCCGTAACTTTAAATTTTTTTTGTTTTGTATTTTTACTAAAGGAATACCCAAGGGTAAACCGCAAAGATGGCAGGAGTCGGGGGTCTCTTCGGCCTTTTTTCTCGGGTAGGAAACGACAGTGGTAAGAAGGAACTTATTTACTCTCGCCCCTCGCTTGGTATGGAGTCTCCGGACCTTTTTTCTCTTGCTCTTTGTGTGTATATTTGGGTGTGTGTCCCAGGGGGGTTGTCTCCCTGCTCCCTGGCTTCCCATGTCGTTTTTTTGGGTATGCTGTTGAGAGAACCTCTGTCCGCCGCTCTCTGCTGCGCCCGCGCGTCGATGAGTAGTTTAGTAACTGACAAAAGGCGTATACAGAATCGGCATACCGGTGCCGTGGTGTACAATCGACGTGCGTCAGCGTGGCGGGTGCTGGTGCGTGTGGGAGCCCTGGTGTCTGAAGTGCGGCTGCGGTGTGGGTGGTTTCGCTCTCTCTGCGGGCTTAGCATCTTTTCTGATTGTGTGGATATTGTTTTCGGTCTCTGAGTCTGGTGACCTATCTTCTCTCTGGGTGTGCAAACCTTACGTTTTTTTTCTCTGCGCCTAAGTCTTCTTTAATTTCATACTATTTATAATTTTGTTTCGCTCATTTGAACAGGGCGTTTATAGTACTATTTTTTTTTTTTTTTGATTCTTGTTTCGTTGTATCACATGTTAATGCTATGTTACTTTCATAGATGTGGTTTTACCTCTTCTACTCTCTGTTAGTTTATGATGTTATTTGTTGCCATTTATTTGGGGGGGGGGTATTTTCCCTTTGTTCAATTTCCCCTATCCGTTTTATCCTAGGCTATTTGATGTATTTCAGCTTATATTTGGCTGGCAGGGCTCGGATGACCCTGTGGAACTTCATGCTTACTTTCCTTTGGAGTGAGTGTTTGGCCTCGCACCTTAGCCTACATTGGGTGAGTTGCTGATGTACACATTGTTTATTATGTTTAGTTTTGTTTTATGGTTTTTTCTGGTGCCTATTATTTGTATTTATTGCGCGTGGTACATTGGGTTCCGCCTTCTTCTTAGTGTAGGTTCCCCTTGTTATCTGAATTTGATAAATGGACTGCAAATATCTTTATAGGTATTTTTGAGTTTGGAATTGAGTAGGTTCATTTGTCTATCCTTTTGCATTGTATACATCATGTTCAATACGAACGTTTTGAACACCTACCCACGCATTCACCTCTTACTTAGTGTTTTTTTTTGCTTCGACTTGACTTGGTTGTAGATATGTTACGGTCCTCGCGTGTGTTATGCTCTCGCAACCACATATAGGTGTGGGCGTAATCCGACGTCTTTCGTCCAGAGGTCGACATTGTTTTCGCGAGGTGGGGCTGGGTCTGGTTTTTGTTTCTCTTCGTCTGTGGATCTCTGGTCTAATGTGCTTATATACAGACTGAGTAGAGTAGTACGTCCCGCAGTCTCGGTGCGAGCCTAGTGCATGCGCGCTATGTACGCCATTCTCTAGATGTGTGTTTCCCTGTCTAGACCGTGCATGTTCCGCTGCGTCGGCAGGTCACCAGCCGCGAAGGTTTCTCCGGTCGCCTTTGAAATTATATTGAGCGATTATTTCTACGTGCGAGTTAATTTTTTATTATTTATAATCTCTTCGTGTATTTGGTACTGTGTTTCTCAAGCAGGATTTGATTTTCTTTACGCTTATCATTGCACTTAATTTAACACATAGAGGCTGTACCTATGATAGCGTTGCGTAAGCTTGAGTTGTTTCTCTTAAATTCGTAGGTTAAAATGCCAGAAGATGATGAACATTTATATTGTTCGTAGTTTTATACGTATGCTATTATGTTGACTATATTGTTATTTATGATGTATAGTATATTATTATAATATTATTGATAATTGTGAGTTAGCGTATAGTATATTACTGTTATTATATATATATATATAGTAGTTGGTAATGGGTATGCGTGGAGGTGGTGGTATATGTTATATCTTAATTATATTAGATTTATTGGATTATATTATATACTTATGTGAGTGTTATAATTAATATAGAGTATATAGTTTATATATATATATTATATATATATATATAAATATTATTAGAGTATATATTACTAATTTGATAATTATTTTTTTATTGTAGGTTTTATCATTAATATATATAATTATTAGTATTTAGAGTGTTTTGATATTTTATATATAGTTTGAGGTCGTGTTGTGGCATATATACTAGGGTGAGTATGGTAGTACGTGGAGGGGTATATTATCCAAGTAGGGAGGTGAGTATTGATCAATATTAATCATTTTAAATTTATTTAATATTAAACGTTTAATGATTATAATATTTTATTTTTTATAGTGTGTTAATATGTTTATTATATGTTTTTTATTTACTTTTAATAAAATCTATATCAATATATATATATATATATATAGTTGGAAATAACTTTGATGTAGTATATAGATGATACATCTACAGTCTCTTTTATTAAATATAAGATTTTAAGCTTAAGCTAATTATATATATATAATATATATATATATTAATATATATATATATATTATATATATATATATATAAGACTGTTTTTTTAGTTTTTTGTTGTAAAAAATTGTTCCTATGTTATTTTTAATTTTTTATATTGTATAGTGCTTACATCATTAATTAATCTTTTAATTTCTTATGTGATATGACTGTATTTATATCTCTATCATTTGATTACGGTATTGTCAGTGTTTAAGGAAATCCTTCAGCTACCGATTGATTTTATGTATGGAATCATTTGCCTCAGGATTAAGTATATGTAGTGATTATCTTTTTTTGTTTTATATTCTAGTTTTATATATTATAGTGATATCATGTATGTTTTTAAGATAGGGCAGAATAATATAATAGTACTCTTGATTATATATTTAGTATATAGGCTTTGTTTGTTACTTTATCACGTCAGTGCTTGCTTTGGGTTGAATTATCGTATGTAGTTAGTATAGTTCATAAAAGATTCATAATGTTACCGGTCATGTGTGACCTTCCAAGGAGTGGTGATCGGCCTTTGCTTCCGACTCTGCTCTCATGCGCGTCTTTTACGTTTTTGTCTTATTTGACTGATCTCTTGGCGTGTATGTTATTAGAGAGTGACGGTTGTGCAGCTCTATGTTGTCGTGTTGAGCTAGTATAGTACCCCATGGGTTAAGTATCACTTCTTCTACTCTCTCTCGTTTTGTGTCTCGGATTTAATCTCGTCATTCATTATGTACGGCTTTTACGTTTTGTTTTTAGACGTTCGTTGTGTATTTGGTAGTGTTGTTATAGATGTAGACGAGTGTGTTGGTGTGTGTAGCGATATCTCTCTTCTCACATTTTGTTAGCTAGTATAGTGGCTCCATTAATAGTAAAGTGTATAGATTAGATTGATTGAGAGATTTATTTGAGCGAGTATATCAGGGTGAAGATATGTTGGTTTATGCCTTGTTCATTTGCGTGAACCCCCTTCCACCTTCTGTTGACGATACGTTTTTACACGCTTCATTACGGGGAAGTGTTAAAAACATTTGTCGTCTTATATATTGATTTTAACAGTGGATAGGTTTATATGTATGATTTAAGTTATTATGTGTGATAATCCTGTTGATATTATATTAATATATTTCGGGGTTACAAAATTATAATGAGATATATATTTTTTATGTATGATTATGTATTAATTACTGCATACTAAGTTGTTGATTATTCATTGATTATAGTGAGTTGGCTTATATACGTATAGTAATAGTGAGGCGGGGTATAGTAGTTAGGGTATATGTAGCTATATAACTTGTTTTATGGTATTCTTTATCTTAACAATATACTATATTTACATATCGGGATTATGCGTTGCTATTCCTGATACGCCTTTCTTAGGAGTGCTCTTTATAACGGTACGGGTGGTAGCACACACAAAGCTTCTCTTAAATTAAGAAGTGGTTGTCTGAACTTACTTAATAAACTACAATTGAGACATTTCACCTCCACCTGTATTCCTGTGCACATTAGAATCCTTGGTTTCGGCCTGAGTCTCTTTACCCTAGATGGTATGTGTGTTTTCCCTATAATACTTGGATGTGTTTTTCACATATGTTTAATCCGATGATCGTGTTCCATATGTTCTTGGAACATTTCAAGCATGAGGCCTCTATAGGTATCAGCGTCGCGTGCTCCGTGTGCGAGTGGAGCAGTTGCTGTTTTAATAGCTAATGCTGTAACGGTCTTCGATCCTTTATTTCTTGTGAGAAAGGTTATTATCATTTCCATTACGCAGCCTATGTCCCATTCGTGTTGTTTGTCTCAACATCCTTTAACGAGGGTGGTGAGCTATTATTGCGGATATATTCTGCAATCTAATTCCATCAATGTGTACTCGATATTGCCGCTTGTCGTTCGTACTGTTGTAGCGTTAAAACCCTTATTCTGCGCTTATTACTATGTCTCTTAGTTATCTACCACCGCTTTCTCTATTTTTTTTTACCATTTCTTTTAGTAGTCTATTATTTTCATCTTTATGTTATCTTTCTCTGTATTCTATCTCTAATATCTTTTTATTCGGCGCTTATATTAAACTCCTTTTCACCTTTATTACTTCTCTATTTCATTTTATTAATTCTCTTTCTATGGAGTATCTTCGCGCTGTGGGTGGAGTTAGCATTTTGACTTGATCGTGCTTTCATGGACGTCGCATATGATTAGATTTTGATCAATCTGTCGTGTTCGACAATAGGTAGAATTATATACATCACTCGCCTCGCCCTGCGGAGTGAGCTCATAGGCGTTAGTAAGGTGGGGTGGTAACTTTCACTCTAGCGTAAGCTGTGACGAAATGCGGCGATGGCATGATTAGCTATATGGTGTAGGATAGGTGATTTGAGTTTTCAATCGTTGGAGCATTTTAGTAAATGAGATTTACGCTTTTGGGCGTCACAGAAACTATCTGTTTCGACCTGCAACGGTGATGTCTATGTTAAGGACCTCTCAATATTCGGACTCCAGTTTTCGGTTTATATGTTCTCTCTACTATGTCCATGCATAGCATAATTCAAGCAATTATATAATATGTCCAATAATTTCCTCGTGTCTATTGAATTTTCTAAGATTTTACGGTCTCGAAATATGAGAGTTCAGGAATTCAGTTTTTATTTGACTATGTTTATATTCACATTTTTTTTTATGTGTGTATATATTAGGCATAGTGGTTTTGTTGACTTTTATTGAAATATTAATTCTATAATGTGCTTTAATTTGTGTTAATTATTTACTACTCTTCCATCTTTTATTGTAGTGATTTTTCTGTTTATTTTAGAAAGCGTTATCCGGTTTTATCGTTAAGTGGATAGCCAGTGTAATATCTTATGACGTACCTCGTTGAGTTCATACCCGTGGTAGAGTTGGGTTGGTATCCTACTCGTGTCGTGTCTGTATTACGAGACAGTTTAAATACAGTTGACGGGCTGGACAGTCCAGTATTTTTCTGGATGCGAGTCTGTTGAGGGATACCACTCTTGATGATTAATTTCCCATTGTCAAAGTGAGCCGACAGCGTTGTTACCTACCAGATGAGTGAAATGTTGTTTCCACTATCTCGGTGTAACTCTAGTTCTTTTGATTCATTATTACCGTTTATCCTTTAAGAAACCCAAGTTTTCAATTCATGCCGGGTGAATTATATACACACCCGAAACCTCAGTCTGTTCTGTTGTTTTGGGTTCGCGCGGTTATCGTGATTCTAACCCTTTCGTTGTGAGTCCTATTGACTCTGTATCCACTGGACGGTCTAAAAGATGGTTTAAACGATCAATCTCTTAAGCCTATTCACTGGCGTTAATTTTTACTTGAGGGTCTTCCCAGGGAGTTTCCAATATACAGCCGTGTATTCTGATACAGTCTATTCTTTGTGAAACACAAACAGACGAAACAATAACAACTCTCAGACATTTGTTGCACATCGCAGAGAGGATAATACAGTGGTCTCAAATGGTCTTCGATTCAGTAGGCCTTTTCGATCGTTGGTAGTTGTCACCAACAGTTTGGTAGGTAATCCCCTTCAGTAGGTGTGCATCTATGTCGATGGTTTCATCTGGACGAGGGAGTAGGTAGATCCCGTGATATGTAATGTCGAATAATTAGTCTATTACTTACAATCGGTGACAGGGTAATTATAATAAAACAGTATACTGAGTGCTCTCTGTATCAGACCGACCAGATACAGAGCATCCACCCAATACACACCTCTTGTTAGCTACACCGTCATCTACTTCAGGCACGTGATTATGCACTTAATTCATACAGATTTTTCGTGCAGCGCCACCCTTCCTTGAGCAGTTCAACGCAGTACCTTCACTTCTCGCCTGCGTCCCATTTCACACTCCCAAGAGCGACACTTTCATAACCAGTACTCTGTTTATTATTCTCGACGTCTCTTCCTTGTAACATAGCCATTCTAAAAAGATCTCAGGAAAGAACTCGATGTTTTTACCTAAATTTTTTAAAGACCTTTCTCACAGTACTGATGCCAATAGCCGGAGAGTACATCACTATGGATAACAAGTACATCCTCTAATACTTCACAGCTACATTACCCAGTACAGGCTGTTACCAGTTTATTGTTTAACGGCTTTCAGGTTTGGACCTTTCCTCGCTGGAGCATTTCCTTGTATTTCAAATCACCAAATCTACTCTAAGCTCTCCTCAACCTGCGAAATCCTCACCATCAATAGCTGTGTATTCGGTAACCGGTACCTCTGCATCGGCATACCCCGTCGAGGCGTCGACACGCACTCGATGTTCTTTATATTTCTTAACATCACTCCGCCTTCACCCCCCCAAGTGGTTCGCTTTCAGCTCATGAGGTATCAGTGCTAGTATTATGGTTGTTCAGCACGTATAACATCTCCAGAATTCCAACCATTCCTCAATACACCGCGCGTAATGAATTTAGTTTCTTATCCCTCTCCCCTCCCTATATGGGCTACACCTATTAGTTATTCGGCATAATTTAGTTTTAACACTCTGGAAACACATCATTCTTCCGGGATTAGGGGGTCAGCATGCCACACGCTCATCCGCATTCAAAAGAAGGTCGTCCATCCTAGACAATCTATTTTTATACGTGTTAAGGTACGATGAGTCCCCTAAACTTTTTCAAAACACCGTCCTTAAGATGTCGACGTCTTGTACATCATATACTTCTGGTATAATTCTTGAATTTACCATATCGTAGGTCCTCTATTTTCCATAACTGGGTCACCATTCATTACAGGAATTCTCTATTTCTCTACTTGTCACACTCGATGCTCGAGAGTATCAACTTCACACATTGTCTTTGATTCTTGGGAAGCAGGTTCTAGAGTTAATTTATACGTGTTCCAGCAGTGAGTGAATCTATCTTGGTCCATGGGTTTGGGAGAGGAGAGCGTGTAGTCGCACCAGAACTATAACCCCTCCTCACCATTCACATACGATGGTGGGGAAGTTTTCAAAGAGGTGCCCAAGCTATGTGATAATTATTGTAAATCTTTGAAATGAATTCCTGTAGGCCTGACTGTCAAAGTGATAATTTTAAGTGCCCGCGCTTTATTACTTGCGTGTTGTCAGATATTGAACCTCGACTAAGAGTTCTTAGCAGTTGTGCTGACTACTCAATACGGCGTGTATGTTCATAATATTTTTGAACCAGAGAGATATCGGTCTAACTATTATTATTCGTTCCTGTTTTTTTTTGTTTGGTCCTGAGCAATATGTGAGGCTGCAGATATTCTATAAATATTATCCACTGGACATTATTAGACGCTTTGGGGGGCAGTACTCGTCTGTCGGACTTTAAATGGCGTAATCGATCAAAGAGTGTCAATACGTCTTACACTCCATACAATCTTCACATTGTTATTCTCAACTACCAGCTTCCTTAATTGCTTGTTTTGCGGCAGTGTTATAACTCACATCAGCATTTACGCTCTCATCTAACAAATAAGGAATAGCTATTTATATCTCACTATTCAGCTTCTCTCCATTCTCTCGCTATGGCTTTATAGTTTGAGAGGCCACTCGTACGCATTATGAGTAACTACGCCTCCTCTATATCATAATATATAGTGTACACGTTCCTCTCAGCTTCATTTACTTCAATTCTTTTTCAAAGTCCTCTCATGTCTTCCATCATCAGGATCATACTTCGAATCAACATGTGAATATCAATTTTATATTGCTTGACAGATCATGCTGTTGTATGTGACCTAGTCATAATTTATCAGCCTGTATACAAGTTCGCAGTCCTTTACATCTCTTTATATTTCACACAAACCTTTTTTTTTGATGGAGTTTATATAACACGTCATATAGAAATTATTCTTATTACCATTTACTATCATGATAGTCTAAGAGGGACAGGAATTAATTTAGATTTCCTTGCATTTTATGCGTGAAACACTGACCACATCTATACTCCTTACAATCATCCCTTAAATGTACAGCCATATTATCTACAAAACTATAACATTGAGGACAGAATACGGGGGACCTAATACCATTAGCATTACCAATAGATAATTTAATAGAGTCGGGTCGGGGGAAAGGATAGTAAAAATGAGTTGTCACAGCATCAAAACCTATTATATAAAGCGGTTTATCTCTATCATTCTCTTGTGGTTTATACATTACGTGCATCTCACCATAGCGGTCGTTATTGTACACAAAAAGTCTACAATCTAATGTACGTTCAATCACAGGAAACTTATCCGGAGATAATGGGTCTGCATACTTTAGACCACACCACCCTGCAATATCATTACCTAAGGTAGCAATTGTGGAGATGCTTACATTACCTATAGGCATTGTGGGGTTCATAGTAAGAAGTTTATGGCACACAGCAATTGCTCTAAAACCGCAACCTACATTTATCCCTTACCTTTTGGGGGGTTGGAGTGTATCATCACTGGATCTCATATGTCTTTTGATAATGTGTCCATTCTCAAAACTAACCATTCCATGAAGCAATGGACCCTGACCTTGGGGGTTGTACAATACCTGCACCTCAGCAACAAAGTCGCTGAAAGTAGCTTCATCCCCTGACTGAAAAGCTGACGCTAATCTTTCTGTTAAATGAGGAATTAAATCTACCATATTCATTTTAGCATAGGGGATGTTTACATGATACGATCTACCATCTTTATCGTAGAATGTAAACCAAACTCTTACCTCGTACTGGTTATGCGCTACATCCCTTTTTCAGAAATATTCCAATTAATATTCTGTGTGATACCCTCAAATGAAGGCCGATCCCCAAATCCATACCCCATCCCTTAGAACACTCCTGTCCAGTGTTCACGTGAATGTTATACTTATGCACATCAACGATCCCCGAGAGAGTAGCGAATGCCCCTTTTTTCACCTCAGTTACATTAGCTGTGAAATCTCCCTCCCTCCCCTCCTCCCCCTCCCGTTCAAGTGGTGGAGCTTCTGATCGCTGAAGATCGGCGTCTCTATTCTGTAAAAACGAAATCAATCATGAATATTATGTTCATACAGCATTAGTATTATATTCAGTAATCCATATTTCATAGTTTAAATAGCTGAAAACTATAGCTCACCCTAGAAGTCGAAGAGGGTACAGTCTCTGAAATACAGGGGACAGGGTTATCAGCATCGACATCCATTGTAATGACAGGCGCTGTATCATCATCATCATCAGCTGCATTAGACGGACCTGGCCTCACATAGACGATTTCTGAAGCGTGTCTTTTATTAAACGCCTGCTCTGTCTCTTCTTCGTTTATATTCACATGACGTTTTAGACCCTTGATCCTCTGTTAAGAAAATCACCACCAATAATATAATATTATATATTATATTATATATATATATATACTGTATATAGTATAATAGTTTATATCATATATATTATATATATAGTATAGTATTTGTTTATATATATATATATATATTAGGTAGTTTATTATTACTTATATAAATAGTTTTAGTTATTGGGGGTCAGCTTAACTTATCATTACTATATATATATATATATATTATATGGGTAAAAGTTGTCATTCAGTGCTTTCTACCTACTAGAGTTTCAAGCATTCTTCAATTTTCACTTCGATTTCCGAAATTTAGACACAATTCTACGACAAGATCTGATTGTGGGAGTTTTAGCGAGGTTGGTCGGGGCAGCGTGGTATCGATTTTTCCACGATTTACTTTAGATTTTTGTGGTAATGTAATAACCCACAAGGTTTGGGGGTGATTAATAAAATATTTTAATAAAATATGAACAGATATCAATAAGATTCAATAGATCAAGGTAATCACAGCTGTTATAGGAGGGTCGGATGGATGGTGGTTTGAATTTACTGATTTACCTGATTTAGGGGTATGTAAAACAATTCGACTTGAATCAATAGTCCATAAGATCAATAGATCACGCTGGACAAAGGGGTGGTCGGGTAGTTTTTGAATTTAATGCTTTAGTGGTATGGTAAAGTTTTACATGACTTAATCGTAGCTATCCTACTATCAAAAGTTTAGACATAGGAAATCGGATAGATATGCCGATAGGTGGTGTAGAGGAAACGTAAGGTTTGATTTAGTGATCTCTTAGCTCAGCTTAGGGTAATGATATAAAAACAGACTAACTGGATCAATAGATAAATAGATCAATAGATCCCGATGGAGCGAGATGTTAGGAGAGTAGTTTTTGATTTACGTGATTACAGCTTTAGGGTGGTAAGAAAAAACGTAAATTTTTTTTCAACGTTATAATCATGTAAAGCGTAAAAATTTAGTAAACCAAAAATAAACATATATATAATTATATAGTATATATATATCTGATTTATATATATATACTATATAATAATTATTATATATATATATATGTTATTATATTATTCATGATATATATATATAGGGGATATATATATATATATTATATATTTTCATGTTATTTATTTAGGAATACACCACACCATATCCCGCATAGCAACTGGTTGGTGTTGGTGGCTGATAAGTTTTGAAACTTTTGTCATCACCATTCAAGAAAAGAAACAATGATAGAAGGGGGTGTTTTCACCCCCTTGCTTTCAGACGAAGAGAATTGTGAATTTTTCTTCCTTTTAGCAGACGACTTCGATAAACGAAGCTTCACTTTTCATAGCATTTAAAGTTTTGAAATTTCTTTTTAATTTTGCATTTTTATCTCCAAATAACTTAATTAAAAGAAATGTTCGAAAAATATCGCTGCTCCTCCATCTTCGATTTTATATGCAAAATATTAAAAAATAAAATTTTGAAATTTTTGAATCGTTAATAAAAAATTTCCATTACTAGATAGGAAAACTTCAAAACCCAACAGTTACTCTCTTAAGAAAAATTCCCAAGCCAGTAACTTCTTTACTAACTTCTTCTCAAAGTTTGCAAGGCATCTCTCGGGGCATACAGACTGCCTTCACAATTTTCTGTCACTCTTCCTTCTGGCTTCTCACAGCGCCACACTCGATGACAGTCGAATATGACAAATATATATATACTATGGTTATAATATATGATATATATATATATCTTA
>JABUQX010043680.1:12500-15912 GCA_015478945.1 Trachelipus rathkii | reverse complement strand
CAGACTAGCACATTCATTACTAATTATATTAGTTCCTAATAATATCTGCCATTTTTCTTGAATTAATTCATGCAATAAAAATTTTGTGCGTTGGATTTTATCTGATAATTTAAAGCAAAGTTCTACTTGGCTATATTGTCGAGGTTGCAGTCCATTTAAACCTTTCAATCTAAATGGTGAAGGTTCACATAAAACCTCTATCTTCTCCTTTTCTTTTAAGGCTTCGAATGCATCCCTACTGATCATCGATATAGGAGCGGCTGTGTCAAGGACAGCTGTTACGTCCATCCCTCTCTGTTTCTCCTCAAAAGCGATCGTTATTCGACAACCATATTGCTCTCCTCTTGGTGATACTTCCACCGATCTTTCAGAGGATCCCGACAACTCGACTACTGCTTGCGTTATCTTCTTTTCTTTAGGCCGAACTGCAACTTGGGAAGGTAAAGAAGTTACCTTTTCCTCTATGTTTCCAGTTATTTCTTCTATCTCTTTTTCTCCTGATGCACCCTTTTGAACCAACTTTTGCGCCTCTAGTTCTTCGGACGGAACCTCTATTTCTTTTGTATCAATTATGGCTAGCACTGAAATCTCTTCCATATCTTCTGAACCTTCTTCATCTAAATTTGGTTGGAGGGGCATTTCTCTCTCCAATTCGATCACATTCTGCAGCACTAACTCCGTATCCACTTACAACTGCCGAGCACGGAAACGCGGCATCCGGGATCTCAAAACTCCTTAAAATCTCTCCTTAATAAAGAAAACCATTTTGTTGGGAATCGATGTAATCCAAAACCTTCGTCATCAACATATAATTAACCTTGTTTTCCTCCAAACCAAGCCTTCCTAAAGGCTTCATAAAGCTAAATTTTATAATATCCTTAACGTTTTTATTTCTTGGGATAAATGAAGTGGAATTGGAATGTTTCCAGCACCCTTATAGCTGACAAATTCCATCATAGCTTCTATTGAAAATCCGGTATTGGAAGGTGTATTTCCACTATATTTGAGAGGTGTTTCCCTGGGAACTGGCTTCACTGCTAAGCATGGTTTTTTCGCGTTGTTTTTACAAACTAGTGGTATCTGTGTCTGAGTCTTATCTTCTTCTTCTCCTTTGTTTTCCATACAAACATTTGGGGAGGCTTCGGCTCCCCCTGAGCAAAATGCTGCGGCTTCATTTTCTCCTTTTTCCTTTTCTCTCTCCTTCCCTTCCACCACTTCTCCTTCATCTTTTGTTTCATCTTTCTTCTCCCTATTTTCTACTTCTCCTTTCGAGATAACTTTCCTTTCAGTTTGGACAAGCGTATCTGCCCCCCCACCTCCGGGTTGTGGCGAGATAGCTTTCCTTTCAAGTGAGGAAGATTTATCCACGACTGCTGTGGTACTCCCCAACAGGGCTGTCTTTTCCTCCTGCGTCTCCTCTGGAGAGGAGGTGTCAGACGACTCTACCTGCAATTCGTTCTCAGCCATCCTAGTGACTTGTTAGTGGAAAGTGAAAGTAAAGTGGGTAAGTAGGGTTAGTGGAGCTGTTGATAGTTGAAAAATGAGGAAAATGGTTTTATTGGGAATAAAGATTTACGAGATCAAAATCTATTATGAACTATACTAGCAAAAAAATTGAGAATTACTCGATTGTGTTTTGTAAAAAACAAAAAAAAATATATATAGTTCCGCTTTAATTATATGAACATCAATTTCAATTGAAATGACAATCAGTGTTAATTGAAATGACAAAATATTCCTCTTCAAATAAAAATTAAAAGTGCTCAGACTCAACTCGATACGATAGTGATTGCTTTTCATTAAAATCTTAACTCAAAATTATGTCTATAATGAAAATTATAACAATAGTGTTAAAGCAATATTCTTTTTAAAACAATTTTCCTTTATTCGCGAAGAAAGAAAAGATAGACAGAAAGTTCTTATCCTATTCCTCTATTCTTCTATTTCAAGGTTATTCTTCAAATATGTAAACAAAAAACCAGCTGTGATCTTAACGCCCTCAATGCCCTATGCATGCGATTTGCTAAAATCATATGGGCTTCCTTCGTACAGGCAAACCTTTAACACTGTATACGTATGACGTACATAAGGTATACAGATGTGAGTGTACCCATGCATGTACACACATATATATATATATATATATATATATATATATAATATAATAATATATATATATATATATATGTTGAATTGATTAAAGATATAATTACAATGCTCAAAATGTTGATTGATTGTTTTTTTTTTTTTGAGTTTAATTATTTTTATTAATTGAAACCAAGAAGTAAAAAATCAAATTAAAATGATCAATTAGCAGAGGCAGTCTTTTCTGCAATCAATTAATTACGTATTACAATAACTTTTCCAATCAATTCTCATTTGCGATAAAAATTAATATAAGAAATAAAAAAAAGAGATTAAAGATTCTATTTTGACTTTAAAATTTTGTAAGAAAGGATTGGTGTGGTACATTGTATTCCAAGTATTCATTTTGACATTTTGTACTTTTTCATACAAAAATTGTAACTAAACATATTTACCAGGGTTGTGGATTGTATACAGACATGTGCGTTCGTTGCGCACCTTTGGACACACCTATTTACGCAATAGCTATATATATATATAATAATATATATATATATATATATAATATATATATATATATTATATATATATATATATATATATATTATATATATATATATAGTATCATATTACTTATATATTTATATATTTAAAATTGTAAAGATGATTTTATATAAAAAATATTTTATTAGTTTTAATTTTTAAAAAATGTTAAAGTAATTAAGATTTGTTAAATTTAATTTAAAATAATAAAAAAAAAACTCTAATGCACATTCACATTTATGTATATATAATTCATATATATACAAAAAGGTGAAGGCTACCTTTCTATCGCCGATCTTTGGGGGAATAACCTTCGCGTGCGCGCGTGTGTGACCTATTGTCGGTGGCTGGTTGCTCTCGAGACGGGTGCGGCAATGAAACGGGAAGCTTGTGTTGTGTGTATTGGTATGGTTGCGAGCTGCGGAATTCGTGCGTGTGTTGCTTTCGTTCTCACTTATTTTTCCTGTCTGTACACACAACTATTTCCTGTATTGCTTATGTATGCGGATGGTACGAAGCAGTATAGTATATATATAATATATATATATATATATATAGATTATATATATATATATTATATTATATATATATATTATAACTATATATATATATATATATATATATATATATATATATATATATTATATATATAAATATATATAAAGGATATATATATATTATATATAATATTACCTCTGTTTTCGACACATCCGAATACAAAAATGAAAGGGGTTGTTAAAGGAAATAAAATTATTAGATAACCTACGCTTCTATAAATTTTCCC
>JABUQX010043680.1:0-5000 GCA_015478945.1 Trachelipus rathkii | reverse complement strand
GAATAGATCAATGTAATTCAAGTAATAGTGGGTTAGCCAAATAATCTTGAGTATAGTCCGCAAGACAAAAAACCAAGGGGTTCACATGCACCGTGCAACAAAAGTAAGTTTAAAGAGGTCAAAATTTGGGGGAAGGTTTATTCAAAGATTCATTATTTTCTGTAAATATAATATATAGTATTTAAACATTTTAAAGTAATCCTAAACAAAAAAAACAAGATCATTCAATTTTAAAGATATTTTGGTGCTGTATTATTAATACCACAAAGAATAAATTTAGTAATGCTACATATAGACAAACAGGATAAGCTTGAGTTATTTCTTGGAAGGTTTTGAAATTGGGAGCAGGTGCAGGTACGTTGATCCTTCTTTGGAGTCAGTGTAGACTAAAGAAATAAATGTTGGCAGACGGATGGGTTACTCGAGGGGGGGGGCCGCACAGCGCACACGCACACACACTTGCCTCGCCTCATTTGTGGACATTAAAGTGAAAAACAATATAATATTTGTATTTAACGACCAAAAAATTAATATGTATATATAGTATATAGATTAAAGAAAACCATGCTTAATAAGCTATTTAGTAAATACACTTACATAAGTATTACATTTAGTTTGTAATTATTTGAATATATTGAAGAGGTGAGATTGTTTTTCCTTATGAATAGTGGCACACTTCATATGGCACCTGGTTTATTGATATAATCAAACCTTTTTCTGCAGCTACGCGAGAAATAACTCTTATTTATTCATTTAACGTAGTCGTCCACTACTCTCAAGAAAGCATAAATATACGTGCTTAAACTTGTCGTATCAGGCATCAAGTTTGTTCGCTGTACTTTGCTGTTCAGAGAAATGATATATGAAACCGGCGCAGATCCGGAAAAACAAGATAATTATAGTTTACTGTACAGTTCTACAATCCAAAGTACATGATGGTTTTTATATATGGACGGCTGACTAGTATATAAATTTTAGCATTATAAAGATGTTTCATATATAGGCAATAATGTATGTGATCCCTGTGACATTATGCCAATGAGTTTGATTCTGCTCTGAAAATTGGAGTCGTTTCAGGAGTCTTATCACTTCTAAGAGACTAAAGCAAATTGATGATAAAAGAACAGAGTCGAGTTTCTAGCTGGAGGTAGGTTTTATTGCTGATGCATAGGACTGTTAGTTAAGAAATGGGGGGTGCCCCAACAAGGAGCAGCTAATTAAAATTAAAACACGATACCTAGTAAAGAAGTGAAGTGCTAAACTATATTTGGCCCATTAATTTTAACATATATCGCATGTTTATATACATGTTCTCTTTCTGCTTGCAGCAGGAAAAAAAAAATTGTAATGGTAACCGATAACTGCGATATAAGAATTAAATTATTAAAATAGGAATTAATTGTAATTACGAAAATAGCGCAAAAACCCAAAAGTATCATAGCTTTTTAACAACTGTTAAGGGTTTCTTGTAATGCAGAAGGATCGTACTTAAAGGAAAATTTCTCAACTATATCGCAATCCAAATTAAAGTCATACCAGTATACACACCTCCACAAGCCAGGATTGCTATGATAAAGAAGTGTAAATAGTAGTAATTTCAAAGTTTGTGTAGATCATCAAGTTATGATTATCTTCTTAATAGTAAGCAAAAACTTGACAATAAATTATTACTGGATGAAGAGAACTAGTGCACATCCAGGAAACAAACACAGAGACATCAATCAAAAGAAAAAAACCCTGACAGGAGGTATATATATATAGTCTAGTATATATATATAGATATATAGTTATATATAAGTAGTAGTATATATATTATATATATATATATATAGTATATATATTGAAACGGATTGACGCCTAAGCATGCAAATTATCATGGCCGCGCTTCGTCGTCGGATCCTAAGAGTAACTACTTAGAGAGTTACAGCTCCACTCTGAAGAGGGTCTAACGCGTGAGGTTGTGAACTATTGTGGGCTAAATAGAAGCGTGAGAGAGGTGTGCAAAATATTATAGGCACAAGAACTTTACTCGGATGCATCTTGAAGAGATACATAATAACCATATAAATTTGAAGATAAAAGAAATATCTGGATCTTCAAGAGGAAAAGTGGCTCGAAAAAAGAAAACATTATATGCAGAGGAACAATCAGGCAGATGATGATAGCCATGTCCATGCCATATCATGCAACTTCTACCTATATTAAAAAATTTTTTTTTGCCTAAACTTGTTTGAAATAACTGATAAAAACAAAGATTTGGGAAATTTTAATGATAGAAAAGAGCAGAAATTCGTTTCAAAATTGGGGAACTGATTGATGTGGACAATCTGCATTGTCTTTTGTTGAAGAGCATTGGATTTAAGAGTTAATAAATCACCGTATGTTCACGATATAAAATTCCATCAAGGAGGTACTTTCAGAAGAGATTATCCAAGCAATATATAAAAGGGTAAAGAAAAAATAACACTTCAGCTGCAGAATTTAAGAATATTCATTAACATCAGATCGATCTTGGACTTGCTGCATATAACAGTGAAGAGCTTTATAGTTATGGTCAAGACATTGATTGTAAGAGATGTTTCAAGGAAGGATTGGAATCATTAAAGAAATAGGGTAGTTTTAGGTGTTTTCTCATTCAGGGCAGAAAAATATATGTCTAAAAAGTGAGGAAAATATTAAGAGCTGGGATTTAAAAAACGAAATATTCATGTTGTCCTATAACAGATAATGCACCAAACATAGCAAAAGGTATGAGAGCGAAGGTGTTATAAATGAGACATGTTTTATTCATTCCTTACAGCTAGTAAATCTTTAATTGATTTCTCAAAATCATTAGAATTTTAGATTACTGTTATGTAGGAAAATTGTTAGATCATATTGTAGGTTGGATCAAACCAATTGCTAGAACTAAATTAACGAAATTCAAAAATCTAATTTGCCAATACAATACACAAGCTTATCCAGGATGTGGAAACAAGATGGAATCCATCATATTATTATATGCTGCAGAGGATCATAGAGCAAAAAAATTGCAATTATTATATATTCTTCATATATTTTGAGAAACAATCTAGATATCTTAAATGCAATCACTGGGGAAGCTAAAAATGGAGAATATTAATTAGATTGTTACAACCATTTGAGGAATTAACTAAAAGAGCGAGTGATTATAATGTTGATATATCTTTTGTAATACGTGCAGTTAATGCATTGCAAAATATTTTAGGCAAAAACTTGGAAGGATATAAGCGGTGTAAAAGCTATGAAAGAATGACTTTTAAATTCTGTTACTGAACGTTTTGGGACCATTAAAGCAGAAGAAACTTTTTATGTACTTGGCAACAGACGTATGGGAAAATATAAGTTAGCCCCCTTGAGTATCCCAGGAAAACACACAGATTAAATTCTTTAAGGTAGATTCAAAACTTTTAAAAAGCAAAGGAAAATATTAACATTAAGTTCAGATTCTGATGAAGGAACAAATGATGAATCAAAATGATGCAGATATTACAGATTCATATAGAAGAATGCTGAAAATGAAACGTAGATATTGCTAAGGAAACACCATTCAATTTTTTTGGAAGTGCTTTGATGGAGCATGGCCTACAGAATGACGACAGAAATGCGTTAGAGAGAAATTGAAGAATTTAGAATACAATACAAGGTGGAGACTTCGGATGAAAGGAGAAAAAGTTTAAAATGCAAACGTAGAAGCGCAATGAGAGAAACAACTTGATGAGGAAAATAGCTATTGCAAACTATTGTGGACTTAATATTGTTGCGGGCATGGACTGTATGGAAGCGAAATCGAAATGCTGTCCACTGGTTATGGTGGTAAAGAAAGGAAAGCTCTTATATCTGATTGGCATCTTAGCGGCCAGCTGAATGTGAGCTAGGAATATCTCTCGTGCTAAACCTTCAGTGTTTGTAGGGCGGTGAGAATGTTTGAGGCCAAGGCAGGCATGATTTCTACAGAGTAAAAGGATTCACTTTTCTCGTCAAGCCTTAGCTGATCCGCTGCCTGGTTTCTCTTCTTCATAATTTAAACATTCTTGAGTTTGTTTAAATATTAGAGAATGGTCCTAAATGAGAATGCAGTAAGCATAGTTAAATCTTTCCTTTCACATGACTTTTGCGGGGTTACAATATAATTTAATTTTTCTCCAAAAAATTTATTGTGATGACTCTAATGACTAGAGTCAGGATAAATTACAATTGCACTATATATATATGATATTACGGTATGATATTAAGATATAGTTAAGTAATATAGTATAATATATATATAGTATATATAGATATATTATATATGTATATATATATATATATATAGTTATAATAGTAATATTATTTATTATGATTAATATATATTAGATATATATATGATTTATATATATAATATTTATATATGATAACTATTATATAGTAATAACATACTAATATAAAAAAAAAATAGCAATATTACACTGTAACATTATAAAAAATAAATAAAAAAGGCAAAATATCATAATAATCAAACATAATAATAATAACACAAGAAATCTAAAGGGATAATAAATAATTATATAATATTTTTTGAGTCTTTTGGTCAGATATGATGGGATGTAGTTGTAAAGATATATATATGACTTAGGCACCGAGCAATTCATCGTTACCTATTTCTGTATAGTGGTATTTTTAAAGTAGAATTTATGAAAGTGGTGTTGTTTTGTTAGGGGTTGTCATTTAGGATATCAAACCCTTTTAAGTTTATCAATAATTAGTCAATTTAGTAAAGGGTGTCATATAACGGTTAATTGATATGTATTATTTTATTATACGGATTAATATTAGTTAATTAGTGTTGAGCTTAATATTATCGACTACAGAGCAAATGAAAATACTAAATAATTTTTTTACACTTTTTGTATGAGTCAGTTGTCTAACTATTGTATTTCAATTAGAATGTTCATTGATTATATTCAAGGCGAAATTATAATATTTTTATTTTCGTTAAAACT
>JABUQX010043679.1:22500-27821 GCA_015478945.1 Trachelipus rathkii | reverse complement strand
GAAGGATTTAAATCTTAAAACACCAACACAAAAAACAACACACAACAACACACACAAACACACACACCCACAACAACCACACCACACACACCCACAATACACATACAATATTATATTAATATATCTATTATATATATTTATATATATATATATATATATACTATATATATATATATTATATATCTATATATATATATATATATATATATTTTACTAATCAGGGTGAGCAATATCATTGCATCTGCATTGCGAGGATATCACGTCTTTTTCAATATCCACCACTCTTCTAATCGCAATATGATGTCTGATTTTATGTTGATAACGGATAGGATTCATAATCTCCTACTATAAATGAGGAAATTTTAAATCAATACAAGTACAGTGTATATGGCAGGGAGGAGAGGTGAGATGCGTAGATACGTAGTGTTCAGACATTTCATATAAATGAAAAGGCTTCTTTAAAAAGACTGAGATTCGTTATGAAAGAAGGATGAGTTGTTTAAGAAGAGCGAAGGTCATATTGAAAGGATGGAAGATAAGTTGACGATGAACAAACTCCGACGATTGAAAAAGTTCCACAGTAAGCAAAGGGAAAAGGAACACATAGAAGAGAGTGAGAAGCGCGGGCCATATTATTGCCCGTCAATGCCTGATATGAAAGAGCCCCAACACTGGTTCTTATTCTCAGTGCAAAGAAATAAAACGAGTTTCAGCTCTGGAAACATGCCGATGATCAAAAGAGGGAATGGATACGATGATCATTGGATGAGATTACAATATGAAGAGTAGCATTGGGGTAATATTTTATATTTAGTTTAAACAAAAGGTTATTATGTTAACTTGATACTTTTTTTCTAATTTTATTGTTAAAATAAAAAAAAAAGTGTTTTATATGAATTTTAATATATGCGCATACATTCAATTGGATATTGTATAGTAAATATGAGAGGAAAACATTGTAGATATTTTTTAAAAAGGGATAACAAAAATACGAGTGCAATAATCAAACACTAATAACTTTTAATCATTTTTTCTTTGAGTTAGAAAATTGCAATTAAGATATTAAAGTAAATAAGTATTTTATGGATTACTTTCAAAATTATATTTGAGAGGAAAGAATACTTCAAACAGTTTATCCTTCCAAATCTTTAAATATGTTACACAAAATCATTTTTAATTTGTACTAATTTGATAATGCTGACCAAATTCCACCGGAGTTTCGGATAAATTGGAAACCAGGGACAAAAAAAGGCCTTCCCTTCATGCTCCATTACGCGACCGTTCAAATTGATCAAATCAAAGGAAGGTGCAAGTTGAAAAATAGATAAAGGGCTTTGTACACACACACACACACACACACACACACCAACACACCATAGAGTATTCCAGAATTGACCAGTAGAGTACATATAAGAATGATCATAGCAGATACATCTGAGTTAGAGAGTTGGAGAGAAAGAGGTTGAGGCTGTGTGAAAGAGAAGTGACATGAGCTCTCCTCAGAGAAAGAGAAAGAGGTGTATGAGTGAGTGAGAATTGTGAAGAGCTTCTCTTCATTGTAATATCAATAGTATAAGGAGAGTGATGCAACAGTACGACGGACAGAAACGAGACAGAGAGATTGGAGAGGTTTGGAGAAGAGTTTGGGAGATTGGAGGGAGTTGACAAGTGAAAGCCCGATCAAGGAGAGCTGTATGTGTGTGTGTGCAATATAAATATTTATGATGTATACTCCATCAGGGCGAACAAACGCCAACAAGAGCTAGAGCAATGGGTATGGTGAGAAAGTTCGTAAGAGCTAGACATCATCTTCTTAGAGCTTCTAAGAAAAATAATATGTGACTTTGTAGAATATTAGGAAAGAAATTCTAAGATTTAAGAGCAAAGTTAATTGTTGTGTTTTCAAGAGATATTCATAGTTTGTGTGGAAATTATGTTAAGTATTAATGAAGAAGTGAGTTAATTGATTATTAAACAACCATGTTTAGTTTACCTGCTAGAGTATATAGAATCAGCGGTTACTAAGTCATCAAGTCATTCTCTCTCTCTCTCTTCTCATTTCTGCTCTCTTCTCTTCTTCTTCACTTCGTTCTCTCTTCTCTCCCTAGATTCCTATTTGAAATTGAGTGGGATTGGTTTTTCCAGATTCGGAAGGGTGATGAAAGTGGATATTATTGACTAAGAGTGGAATTCTGAGCCAAAGTAACAGACAGATCAT
Organism: Trachelipus rathkii; assembly: GCA_015478945.1. Classification (NCBI taxonomy): domain Eukaryota; kingdom Metazoa; phylum Arthropoda; class Malacostraca; order Isopoda; family Trachelipodidae; genus Trachelipus; species Trachelipus rathkii. The sequence continues at coordinate 25,603 of JABUQX010043679.1, read as the reverse complement.
TAATGAAAAATAAATAGAGATTGAAGAAAGTGCAAATTTGTGGAGGAACCAACCACTCTTGATAGATTTTATAGGATATACTGGAAGGGGGAAGTGAGAGAAGATTAAGAGAGAGAAGGACAGAGGACGAAATAGGCAAGTTTATAGAAATTAAAGCTTTGTGTCATACTTTATCGAAAGTCTTCGATAAGTCTAGCGCCACAGCTAAAGATTCACCGAAATGCAAAGAGCAGAGTACGAAAAGTCGAGAAAGGAAAGAAAGAACCCAGTGGGGATTCCTCACAGAGTCATCTAGCATCAGGTAGATTTGAAGATTTTTCAGATTTTTAAATCTTCCTTAAGGGTAATTTTAGAAAGAAAAGAGGTTAAAGCAATAGGACGAAATTGGATGGTTGACTAGGGTCATCATAGGTATCAGCAAAGACTGAACGAGTGGTGGATGCTTCAAGCAGGAGGGAAAGCTTGAAGTTGACAGGCAGAGACGTAACGGTTTGCCAATGAAGGGTGTAAGCTCAGAAGTCAATTTTTGAGACCACGAGAGGGAAACTTCAGGATCATTATTAAGCTGAGATATATATATATTATATTATCTTATATATATATATATTATTTATATATTTATATTATATTATATATATATATTTTATTATATTATATATTATATAATATATACTATATATATATATTGTATTAAATATAATATATATATATATATTATATTATAATTATATATTATATTAATATATATATAGTATATATATATATATACTATATATATATATATATATATATTATATATATATATATATTATATATAGTATATAGTAATATTATATAGTTTCTGGCATGTTGGAGAGAGAGAGAGGAGGAATAGCTCTGATCGTTTAGAGTGAATTAGGGGCAAAAGTTTGAGAAAACATTTCACACTTTAGAATTTGCATGACTTTCTGGATTTTAAAACAGCGGTTAATTCCGAAGGCAGGATCTTTACCGAGATTTACACCGAGATCATTCCAAAGTTAAGCATGTTTATACTTTTAATCAAGGGAAGAGAATGAATGTATGCCTCCTTATATATAATATATATATATATATAATATATTATATATATATATATATATATATATATATAATACTTATATATATATATAATATATATAAATATTTTATATATATATGTATAACAATAGCACATTCAACGCAGTGTGATAGGTTTTCAAAAATAACCCCTAGTAATTTCAACTTGCTGGGATGTGAACCTGGACCCTACAGATGTCCGCGTAAGTGTTGAACCACGCCAGTATGGATAAAGTACGCGCGAGAATTGTTCTGTGGTGAATATACATCAGTCACACAGGAACGACGCACTACCGCGTCAACTCGCGTAGCGACAACAGGCACGGCAGAGTGAAATACTTTTATAACGAGGAATTATGTATGTATAACAATGTACAAATTCACGCAGGTTGGATAGGTATTCAAAATACGCCCTTACGTAATTATCACCACTGCTGGGATGTGAAGCTGACCCTAGCAAGTGTCCGCGTCAAGTGTTTGAAGTATATTCCCGGTTATAAGTTTCATCTGGCGCGGTGCTCTGTTTGTCGCTACCCCCGAGTGTGGACGGTAGAGTGCGTCGTGGTTCTTGTTGGGTGGGTGTTCACCACAGGAAGAATTCTCGCGCTTTACTTTTAGTCAATCTGCGTGGTCGTCAAACACTTACGGGACATCTGCTAGGGTCCAGGTTCCATGCCAGAGTGTGAAATTATTAAGGGGTTATTTTTGAATATTATATATTATATATATATATTAATATTTATATTATATATATATATATATATATTATATATATATATATATATATATATATATATATATATATATCCTTAAAAATGAAAATAATCTTTATTAAATGTGTGAATTTTGGGAAATTGCAAAAATGCCTTTGTTTAAAATAAAATTATTGTTTTATGAAATCTTTATATAAATATTTTGACCCTAAAACTTATAAGAATATTTATTTATATAACTGATGTAAATACTATATAAACAAAATATTTTCTAAAATATTGCTTTTGAAGTGATAGAAACAAATAAAATAAAAAAAAATAAAAACAGAAAAGCATGGATTTTGTCTTGTTTTTTAAATAAATAATTTTTTTTCATTTTTTTTAATCATGATTTTTATCCACACTGGAAAGAATGCAAGCGAAAATAATAAGCCGATAGTTTGAAAGGTCAGAGCGGTTTTTCTCTTGGTAATAGGTCAGTCATATATGCGCTTCCAAGACTGAGGTAAAGTGTTAATACTGAGAAACGGATTGTAATCGAACTTGGTACGGCGAAAGCTCAGACTCGCTCTACCTAAGTGGCATCCTAGTAGTTAGCCTTCCTAACTACTAGGATAACTACTAGGATATCAGGAGTCCATCCATGCCCAGATCAAATGTAATCAAAGGTAAAACATTGGTCACCTGAGAGGAAACGGAGTAAGTGGAGGATTGTCGGAGTCGTTTAGGCCTGAGTTTGAAGAAAACAGAAGGCTAAGGAATTTGAGAAAACCATTAAAGCAAATAAGACGGGAAAGGCAGATATGTTAAAATTACGGAAAAGAAAGAATTTAACAAGAAGGGGTGAAAATCATATAAATCACAAATTTTTGAGGATTGCAGAAGAAATATTGTTTATTATTATGAATAATCTTAGTATTATACCCGAGAGAGAGAGAGAGAGAGAGAGAGAGAGAGAGAGAGAGAGAGAGAGAGAGAGAGATGAAGTCACATATTTGGTGAAATCATAACATAGGGGAGGAGGTTAATGAGTTAGAGAATGGTGAGTGAACTGGAGAATTGGCATAAATTTCAACATTATTAAGAAGTATTATTATTAAAGCCGCTATGAGAAAGGGCACAGCAAGAGAAAGTTCGAGATATATATATTTGGCAAAGGTGCATGTACGATATCGTGGTTTCCCTAAGACTATATATTCATGAACGTTTTCCAAAGGAACATTCAGGCGGAAAAATGTTACAGCAGAAAAAAAAATAGACCTACTTCAGGAGTGAATATCTTATTCTCTATAGATTTATCAATGCAATATTTG
>JABUQX010043679.1:12500-17500 GCA_015478945.1 Trachelipus rathkii | reverse complement strand
CTTATATTAGAATCGGATTGTAAAATAGTTTTGCAAGATCTCATTTTCGCACTACACTGAAATGTAATACAAAAGAAGTGTCAATGTTTTGCGGCTTATGCACACCCATTTATATATATATATATATATATATATATATATATATATTATTATATATATATATATATATATATATATATATATATAATATATATATATATATATAGTAAGGGTTAGTTTAAAAAAACTTTATTTTTTAATTTTGGTTTTTTTTTTTTTATATAATAAAAACAGTTTTTTTTTTAAAACAAAATGTTTTTTTTTGTTTTTTTTAAAATTTACCTCTTTTTATGTTATATTAAAACGATGTTTTTAAATTATACAGTATTACCAATACCCTTTCTAGGCCTAAATATTGACTTTTAATACGGTATTTATATATATATAATATATATATATATATATAATATATATAGTTATAGTATTAGGTATAGTATATATATAATATATATATATATATATATATATATATATATATATATATATATATATAATATATTATATATATATTATAATTATGTACAAAAAGAATAGTATAACAGGTGGTTTTGGGTTGGCGGGAGAAAGGAAAAAATGATGGTAGGAAGGTGATGGATTTCTGTTGAGGAGAGGTGTGTGTTGTGTAAGTTAATACTTGTCTGTTAAACACAGAGTATCCATAAGTTATTACTAGAGTTAGGTTGTTGTAGAGTATGGTTGATCGAAGTGAAACGTATGATGATTTTGTGTTGGGTGAAAGAAGGAGATGTTGATAGTATATTGTTGGATGGTTAAATCGTGAGGTGTTTTAGAAATATGGGATTATCGGATCATTATGTTGTTCTATGTAAATATTAAGTTAGTGGGGACTTGGTTGGAGAGGAAGGTGACGGAGGGATAAGAGGGTAAAATTAAGAGTGAGAAGTTTTGTGAACAAGGTAATAAAAGGATAAGTATGTAAGGACGCTCGCAAGTAAATCAGTTGAATGTGAACAAGTTGAACTGAATAAACCTGGAAGCAATTGTTAGCAGTGGCAAAAGAAGTATGTGGGTGTGCTTAAAGTAGGAAGTAAGAATGCGAACAGTGAGTGTTGGAATGAGAGGTGATGCAAGCGGTAAAAGTAAAAAAAAAAGCGTTGTTGAATTTACTAAAAGCAAATGATGAGTTCTAACAAAGATGCTTGGAATTATATAAGGAGAAAAAAGAAATGCTAAAGATGCGTACGTAAGAGAAAAGAAGAGTAAATAAACAGTTTGGAAGGGGGATGATTGGGGACATACAAGGGAATAGGAAGCTGCTCTGGAAGGAAGCGCGAAAGGTTAAAAATTAGAATAAGGGGAACCTTCTCATAAATTAATGAATAGGGATGGTGTTGGTTTTTTTGTAACTGATGAAATAGATGTGAGGGGAGTGTGGAAAGGAACACTTCGAAAATCTGTATAAAATGGCAGTAATGAAGAGGTGAGAGTGACTGTGTGTGTGGGTTTGATGGGTGCAAGAGAATAGGTTTTTGGGGATGAGGTTATTAGCAGAGGAGGAAATGGGTAGAGCGAGATAATTGAAAAATGCTAAATCGCAGGTATAAAGAAATTACTGGTTGAAATGATCAAGAACGGCAGCAAGTTTCTGATTGATTGGATCTTGAAGTGTAATAAAGGTTTATGGAGGGTTATAGTTCGAGGGATTGAAGGAGAGCAGTAATGAGTACCTTATATAAGGGTAAGGAGATAAAGGGAACTGTAGAAATTAAGGGGAATTAGTTTATTGAGAGTTATAGGGAAGAAATATGTTGGTATTTTGGTCGAAAGAGTGCCGCGAGTGAGCTGAAGGACTGATTGGTGGAAGAACAATGTGGTTTTAGGGATGATCGAGGATGTGTGGATCAAATCTTTACATTGAGGCAAATGATAGAGAGAAAATGAGGGAGAGAAGATTAAAATTGTATTTAAGTTTATGTATTGCAAACGGGGTATTGATAGGTGTTATATAGGAGCCTATTGGGCAGGTGTTTAGTGTTATATGTGTTGTGGTAGTTTCTGAATGGATATTTCAAAAGAAGTATGACGATAGTGAGGCGTGTGTAAGATAAATGGTGTCAAAAATGATTGGTTTAGTATTAATAGCGGAGTGATGGCAGGGTGTGTTATGTCTCCTGGTTATTCAATTTTTTCATAATGGATGGGGTTATGAAAGAATTGAAGGTGGACGTGACAGGATATGGTGTTTAGAATGATGGGAGAATGGAGGGTATGAGTGGGATGGTGTTAGAATGATTATATGCGGATGATTTGGTTTTGTGTGTGCGAATCTTTTGAAAAGTTTGAGAGAATTGGTTGAGAGATTTGGCACGGTGTGTAAGAGGAGGGTTTTTGAAAGTAAACGTAGATAAGAGTAAGGTTTATGGTTGTTGCAGTGAGGACAAGTCTCAGTTGTGAAGTTATGTTAGGTGGTGAGCAGCTAGAACAAGTGTCTGATTAAATATAGGTATATGGTGGTTGCCAGGGAAGGTGGCTGGTTGGCCAATAATAATCGTATGAGTGAATGTATAGGGATAAGTCTTTTGGTGCTAGGTCTTACATGACGGCTATGTGTTACCTGTGTTATGTATAGTAGTGAGACTATTGGTCTGGAATAAGAAGTATGGATCTAAAGTTCAATGTGTTCAGATGGACAATCTTAGGGCATGCTGGTGTGAGAAGAATTGATAAAATGTAAGGAATGAACATTTAAGAGAGTTTATGTGGTTGTGAAGAAAGGGTAAATGATGGGAGAATAAATGAAAAGTATGTTTGAGATGGTTTGGTCATGTGGAAAGGAATAATGATAGTCGGGTTTTTAAGCGGACATATAGTGGGGAGTGTGTTGTGAAACCGACCGGCTGGGAGATCGAGGAAAAAGTGGATTGAGTCAGTAAACGAATGTCTGTAGGACAGAAAAATGTGAGTTTTGGCAGAGGCGAGAATAAAGGTGCATAAATAAGGAGTGAATGGCGGGTTTTGTGAAGGGGGTATGGTTGTGGCCCACCTGGGGCCAAGGGATGAACACTTTACACTGACGATTTACCTAGTGAGGCCGTCGCAGTCCCGTGAAAGCGTATGGGTGGATTTTCTGACTGTGACGGTTCCTTACTAAGTAATGGTACAGAGGGGGAGGGGTAAGGCTGGACTTCCTTTTCGACTTTTTGTCATATTCTTATACTGCTTTTCTTTTCGATGCTCTTACGCACCTTACCACCAGTCTTGGGGAGAAAAAGTAGATGAAGAAGAATATAATGATATAATAATATATATATATATTATATATATATATATATATAATTATATAATTTATATATTATATATATATATATATATAATATATATATTATAATATATATATAGCTATATATATTTAGTATATATAAATATATATATAGTATATTTATTATTATATATATATATATATATATATTATATATAAGTATATATTATATATATATATATATATATATAATATATGATTTATATATATATATAATATATATATATATACGGTTATATATATATATATAAAATATTAATAATAATAATATATAATAATAATAATTAATAATCAGATCATGTGAAATGTAATAATTATATGCCCTAGAGCACAAATAAAACTTTACTAAGTAATAAAATCTACTTTATATATTGCATACCTCTTTTAACATATTATATTTACTGTATTTTAATGCTAAATACCCTAAAAAGACTTGATATATATGAAAAAAAAGTAATTTAAAAAAAAAACAAAAAAAAACAAAAAATTTTGGCCTTTGGGTTCTTTTTTTAAAAAAAAACGTGTTTTTTTTTTAAAAAAAACGAACGTTTTTTTTTTAATCCCAACCCTATATATATATATATATCATCATCATCATCATCATCACCCACCTTCTCTCCCCAAGAATATGAACCGGAAACAGAAAAGTAGTAGAAGAATACTACACAAGTCGAAAAGAAAGCCCAGCCTTACCGCCCCCTTTATACCTTTTAGTGAGAACTCTTTGCAGTCAGAAAATCCACCCTAGAACTTCACGGGACCGCGTCTGACCCTCACTATGGCATCTCGTCAATGCAGGGTTCATCCCTTGGCCCAGATGGGCCACAGCCATACCCCCTCACAAACCCCCACCATTCACTCCTATAATGCACCATTCTTCTCGCCTCTGCCCAACTCTCATTTCTCTCCTCCATGCATTCCTATACTGACTCAATCCACTTATTCTTCGGTCTCCCAGCTGGTCGATTCCTAGAACACTCACCACTATACATCCGCTAAACCAACCGACTATCATCCATCCTTTCCACATAACCAAACCATCTTAACGTACTTTCATTTATTCTCTTATTTACATCACACAATTCTCTAAAACATTCATTCCTCATTTTATCAATTCTTTTCACACCTAACTCTCCCCTAAGATTTAAATCTGAAGACATTGTACTTTGGATCTATACCTCTTATTCCAGACCATAGTCTCACTACTATACATTAACACAGGTAAAAACATACCCTCATGTAAGACCCTAGCACACTCAAGACTTAGTTCCTTTACATCCACCAAGGATTTAATTGCACCAGCAACCTTCCTGCCATTCACATCTTTCCTACTACACTCTGCATCATCCGTTCCCTTTTCATTCAACATATATCCTACCACCAACACCATAATCACTAACACCTGCCATAGAGCTTCCCTATTAATCCTGTCATACGCCTGTTGCAAATCTGTAAAACCTAAATACAATTTCTTCTTCTCACTCATTTTCTCAATTATTTGTTTCAATATAAAGATTTGATCCACACATTCTCTACCACTTCTAAACTAACCTTGTTCTCCGCCAATCAGTCCTTCAGTCACTCGACGCACTCTTTCGACCAAAATACCAGCATATATCTTCCCTACAACACTCAATAAACTAATTTCCCTATAATCCTACATAGAATAACTTTATTCCCC
>JABUQX010043679.1:0-7500 GCA_015478945.1 Trachelipus rathkii | reverse complement strand
GAGAAGTAGTAGGGCACTGTTTTTCGCAACGAAATGGACCGCGACATTTTGGATTTACCGTTTCTGACCTCGCAAAAACCTTTTTTTTCGAGGCTCGAATTTATATACCTGACCTTGACCTTTTTGGCCTTTACCTTTTTGAGCCTTGACCTTTTTGGGCGACGAGACCCTTTGGAGTCTTCCATGGATCATTTTTGGCCCAGCGTATTATTGTGAGGAACCCTAGAATTGTTTGTGAGAACCTCCGTAATTTTTTTTTGAGAACCTAATTGATTTTGAGGAACGCACTAATTTTTGTGAGGCCAACCCTAAATTTGGTTTGGGCGGAAAACCTTACGGAAAGAAAAGGCGTTGCTGCCAAACGGTTGCGTCAGCAACCGTTGTACGATTGCCCCCTATTTTAAGCCCCCCTAATTTTTTCGACCATTGGGTCAATGTTTGCCCACGGTAATTTATTAAGTACTTCCTTTAGGCGGCGTTAAGCCCGTTTTTGATGTCTGATAACCTTGTTTGGACCATTATTATTTCGGCCTTGACCTTGCAGGATACCATAGTCATTTTTTGCACACGGTAATTTTTGGCTATCACCGTGTGTCTTCCATGGGGATCAATTTTTGGCCCCGAGGGGTAATTATTTTGGCTGACCCTTTGGAGGTCTCCATGGGGTCAATTTATTTGCCCAGAAAGGTAATTTTTTGGCTACCCTTTGGTCTTCCATAAGGGTCAAATGATTTCCACGGTAATTGTTGGCTACCCTTTTGGTCTTCCTATTGGGTCACTTTTGGCCCACCTAATTTCGGACCAGACACCCTTTGGTCTTCCATGGGTCAGTTTTTGGCCCACGCCAATTTTTTGGCCACTCGTGTCCCACCCGTTACATATTTCGTTCCTAACTTGAACGCATGTATGGATCTATATTAACATTCTCTTACGTACCTCTAACATATATTTCAGCTGCGTTAGGCCTGAAATGTAGAATCCAAATGATGTAGGTTCAAATACTGATGTTTCATTTATTTCTCTCCCATAATCTAACTATCCAAACTGATTATGTTTGATGGTTCTATAAATGCTAGAGTAAGTTGTTATCGCTGTTCTTCGACAGGAGCTAATAATTGGTTTCGGGTCCAATTTAAAAGCTGAACTTGGTTTTAAAGCTATTCTGTAAGGCCACCTTCAGTGTGATTACATATACAAAGTAGTTCATCTGTACTCATGACTCATGAAAATACGCTTGGTATTATAACAGGGTGATTGGGTAGCGACACATTGAAAAATTCAAATCCATCGGGTTTTTCTTTTATATTAAGAATGAAACCCTACTTCCTGGGATCTTGATTTCCCACTGGATAATGTCTTGTATTGAGGTACAAATGTTAAGGTGGCTCATGATATACACTTAGTGAAAATAGAGCACTTTTATTACAAACCAGAGAACTTGTGCACCGCTTAAGAGCCAAAACGAGTATGATTTAAAATGAGTTTGGATCTAAAACACTGCATCCTCCAATTATAATATTTCATTCAATCAGAGATAAAGGTTCAGGATATGAGGAAAAACATGTTTTTACATTACGTAAAACGCCAAAAAAAAAGCGATAAAATAATTCTTCGACCAATCACATACGAGGTCATATAGAGATAAGGATTACTCGGACCAATCACAAGAAAGGAAAACATTTCCTTTTTACCTGCTTAAAGGATCTTACCGATCCAGCATGTTTCAGTTTGAAATATATTTATAAAATAATAATAACATTTATTCTCGATTCTTGTCTATACTGGATACCTTTTGACCTGGTAATAGGCTTAAATCAGCCTGGGATTACAAAAAGGCTATCCTAAATTTAGGCCTAAAATTTGGGCCTAACGTAGTTATTGCAACCCCACATTTTACAGAAAAAGGTCAGTTTGAATATATTTTTTTTGACCTGGAATTAGGTCTAAATCGCCCCGGGTATACAAAAAGGATTATCCTATATTTAGGGCTGAAGTAGTTATTTCAAACATTTTACAGAGAAGAGAGAGGAGAGGTCAGTTTCGATATCTGTAAGGATGTGCGGTTGTTGTGTTTTTCGTGATGGGGAATTGTCAATGTACATAGGATAATAATAATAATAATAAAAGAAAATCCGGATTATTTAAAAAAACTTTGAAATATTTTAGTTAAATCGAGCGATTAATATAAATTGTAGTGAATAATTGTTGATTTTTTAAATAAGAACTTAAAAAAATTTTAATAAAAATACATGTATGTTAGCAGAGAAGAACTTATTTTGTTATTTAATATACTTATTACATGGCTAAAGATGATGTAAAGCAGTAAAGTCAATAGAACATAAACGCTGCATGCTTGGTGTTAGAGGGGTGCTCTAGGGGCTGACCTAACTGATTTACTGATTTATTGGTTTAAGGTATGTAAAATATATGTTTTTAATAGAAAAATTTTCATAAAATTTTAGTAAAAGTTATTTTAAAACTTGAGTTAGTTATAAAAATTATAAACAAAAATATTAACAGTTAATAAATATTTCTTTGTCAAAAGTAAATGATTAATAAAGAAAATCCGAATTATTTAAGAAAACTTTGAAATATTTTAGTTATATTTGAGAATGGAGTAATATAAATGTACGTGTTAATTAAACATAAAATGTTTTAATAAATTATACGTTAAATGTGTAAGGTAAATCTGCGTGTGGAAGTAAATCTGTGTGTGGACAGTGTAAGTTAAATCTGTTGTTTGAGTGATAAGTAAATCTGCGTGTTGTAAGTAAAATCTGGGTGTGTGAGATGTATAAGGTGATAAAATGTAAGTATCTATGGGTAATGTAATTATAGTGCATAGTGAATTGTGTGGTAAAGTGTCAAGATGAAATTGTGTGTATAAGTGTAACATAGTGAAGGTAGAATAGTTCTAATATAATAACCAATAGGCATGAGAAGTAAATAACAGCTAAGGTATAATAATAAAAATAAAAATAAAATAATAAAAATAATAAATAATAAAAATTTATAATAAAAATTAAAATAATAAAAATATAAAAATAACAATAAAAATGAATAAAAATTACATATTAAAATAAATAGCAAGTATTAAAACAAAATAAAAAACAATAATTTAATAAATATATTGGTTAAACAGTAAAAAGCAGAAAGTTTAAAACAGTAAAGCAAGAAAAGTTAAAGGCCAGGTATTAAAGCAGAACTAGTTAAAGTCAAGAAAAGCAGGAAAAGTTAAAGGGCAGTAAAGCAGTAAAACAAAAGCATACTAATCCCCCACTTGGTGTGATAGGTCACACCTCTATTGATTTACTATTTACTGCTTAAGGGTATGTATAATGTTAATAAAATATATGAGATTAAAGCAGTTAAAAAAACTACTGAGCTTAAAAGCAGTAAGAACGATGAGTATAAAGCAGCTACCAAACAACAAAGGCATACTAAACCCTATGTTGCTAGGTCACACAGTTTGAATTTACTGATTTACTGCTTTAGGATTGTAATGTTAATAATATATGAGTTAAAGCAGTAAAAGTTAAAGCAGTTAAAGCAGTAAAACATGAGTTAAAGCAGGAAAACATCAGTTAAAGCGTAAAAGCAGTAAAAACAAAAAGCATACTATACACCCTTGGTGTTAGGTACACCTCTATCTGATTTACTTAGATTTACTGCTTGTAAGTGATATGTCAATGTTTAATGATTTTTACATAAACATTTCGCTAACAATATGTAGTACAAAATAACAATGATATTATATACAGATCACTCTGGATTTTTTCTTCCTTAACCAATACAATCATTTTTAAAAATCTCTAATGAAAATTAAAAAAAGTATAAAGTAAACAAGTATTAAGTGAAAAAAATAATTTAATAAATATATCGTGTTACAACATAAATAGGGGTCGACAACACATGTTACAAACGAGTATACAGCTTTTAAGGTTCCGCCGAACAAAGTTTTCTAATACAAACATGTTTTTAAAGTATGAAATAAAAATGAATGACTTACATAGTTATATTTGAAAAGAAATTCTTTGAAGAGTTTACATTGGAAATAAAAATGGAATGACTTATATATATATATTTTTCATCCCGCCGGAATATTGCGGCCTGCGGGCGCAAGCGGCGGGCGGGTACGCGGAAAAAATTGCGCCTGCGGAGCGACTCGGCGCGGCGGGGACGCGCGCGGGCCGGGGACGCCGAGCCGCACTGGGGACGCGGCGGCGAAAGACGGGCTAACCACCCGCCCAGGGACGAGGACGCGATGCGAGATCGCACCTGCTGGGATCGATGCGGGGCTGTAGTGCTGTACTTTGCGCGAGGGCGCATGACGGCGCCCCGTGGGTTCCAATTTATTGACACTAGGGGAAAGACATTAATATTAAACTCCCTGATTCCTATGATGTGGAAGTCGTAAGAGGAATGAGCCATGTCAAGGTGATTTCATCAAAGATGAATCATCCAATATTAATGGCATCACAAGGAAGATGGACGTCACAAAGATGAATCAGTCAAAGTTGAGGCATTCAATGCTGAGGCATTTATGCTGGGCATCAAAGTTGAGGATCAAAGTTGAGGCATCAAAGTAACCTCTGAGGCATCAAAATATCGCAGCTGTGTGAGTGTAATTTGGTAAGTGTATCTGTGTTGTGGGTTGTGAGTGTAAGTGTATTGATGGTTTAATGTAAGTGGTTCATGAGGTGATATTAGTTCATAGCTGAATGTGTTGTAAAGTGTCGTAGTTGTATGTGTGTATAAGTGTTAGAAAAGACTAACTCATAGTAGGAAGGGCATGCCCTAGCAACTTTGAAATATACACCAATCCGAATGCCATCTACCTCAGAATGCGAGTAAACCTCACGACGGTAGACACACCATATTAGGGCTATTCTAGGCTCAGGGGAGGCTAGAAAAGGCTTGAAAAAGTGGCACTCAGAGGTTGGGGCACTAGTTGTGGCAGCTCACTTGGCACTATGTGGCACTCACTTGGCACTCATTGGCACTCACTTGGCACTCATTGGCAATCATTGGCACTCACTTGGCACTCGCCTGGCACTCACCTGGCACTCATAGAATAATCATAGAACACTAATAGAACATCAATAGATACTTCTTACGGTGATATTGGGAACCATCAAAGCCATCAAGTTATCGTGGGTCAAATGACCCGATGGTAGTATCAGGCAAGTGTCAAGGCCGAAATATCGATTGGTCCAAACAAGGTTGAAAGACATCAAAAAAGGGCTAATGTCCTAACACGTGATATAAGGACACAAAAAACAAATTACCGTGGGTTCACAAATGTGGACCACATCGCCAAGAAATCCCACACACAAGCATTGGTCCGCATGTGTTCTATGTACCGCTGGTGAACCACCTATAAGTAGTAAACTGTAAGTGGCTATCTATGAGCGAATTAAAATCGTCACGAAAGCTTGTCAATAGTGCAATGACTCTGCCCTGTACTAAGCGAGACGCAACCAAGAACAACCAAAACCCAGCAAGACACCACACAGCGTCCAAGGTCGAAATTGCTCCGTGTAACAGAGACGTAGTAACGTAGAGAAGTCGTGTGTGATTGTGTACGTGTGTGTGTGTGTGTGTGTGCCCAACAAAAAACTGCCACGACACCATTTCGTTCCCTCTAACAGCACACACACCTCCCGGGTCCGACACCGCGCCACCCACACCGAGCCCCACCTGCTCGGATACTACGTGTACCACACACACCAAATCCACGCACTGGTCGTAGAATGTGATGTTACGAGTGTCCAAAGATATAGCAGATAGATCCATCAAGCGAATACGCGTTCAACGTACGAAGACAGCGATAATACTGTGCACGGAGTAGAGGACCACGACCGCTGGCCAACAAACAAAATTGGCACGATGAGGCACCAACACACTGGACCCAATGAGACAAAGACCAAAAGGTTGGTCCCCGAAAATTTTAGTGGCCATACCAAACCCTGGCCCGCCCAAAAGAACATGCCACCATGGCAAGACCACAACAGCAGGCATAGACCAACCAACCACCACATTACACACCGTCGTGCCACACCCACACATTGACCCATTGGGAAGACCAGAGGGTAGCCAAAAAATTTACCGTGGCACAAATTGCACCATGGCAAAGAACACCACAACAAGACGATAGCACGAAAAATCGACAACCAGACGACACGCGTCAGGGCCAAAATCTGACCCACATGGACAAAGACCAAAGGGTAGCCAAAAAATTACCGTGGGCAAAAAAATGACCCATGGTATTTGGCAAGGTCAAGGCCGAAATATCAATCTGGTACAAACAAGGTTAAGAAGATCAAAAAAACGGTGCTAAGCCCTAAAGGAAGAATTGAAAAGATTACGATGGGCAAAAAATTGACCATGGGTCGAAAGAGAGAATTTAGGGGGCTTAAAATAGGGGCAATACGTACAACGGGGTGCTGAGCGCAACCGTTATGGCGCAACCCTTCTTCGAAGTGTTGCAAAAATTAGGGTTGCCAAAAAAATTAGGGTTTCTCCAAAAAATTAGGGTTCTCAAAAGAAATTAGGGTTCTCAAAAAAATTAGGGTTCTCAAGCACACATACCGTCGGGCCAAAAACAATGGACCCATCGGGGAACCAAGAGGGCTTGTTCGACACCACAAAAGGTCAAGGGCCCAAAAAGGAAAGGCCCAAAAAGGTGCAAGTGCAGGTTAAAATTCAGAGTCTCAAAAAGAAGGTCGCGGTCAGAAAAGGTAAAAAAGTCGCGGTCATTTCGTGCGGAAAACATGCCCTAACTACTTATAACAATTGACAGTAATGTAACATTAATAGTAATTTTTGAAAATAAAAATTAAAAAGATATCATTTTCTTCATATAAAAATTGATCTTAAATTTGTATACTTCGACTCAACAACAAAATGATTTGATAACTTCACTACATTTATACATTGTGCCCC
Organism: Trachelipus rathkii; assembly: GCA_015478945.1. Taxonomy (NCBI): domain Eukaryota; kingdom Metazoa; phylum Arthropoda; class Malacostraca; order Isopoda; family Trachelipodidae; genus Trachelipus; species Trachelipus rathkii. The sequence goes on along the minus strand of JABUQX010043679.1, from coordinate 555 downwards.
AGCTTTACGCATTGAAGCGACTCCATTAAAGCTAGTTCTGTTAGGACTGTTCTTCTCCTTGTTAGGAATCGGAAAAACTATGTTACTAATTGACGCGATTTTCAGAGCAATAGAGGATATTTCGTCTATTGAAGTTCACGTTCACTACTTAATATATATATATATAAAAATAGTCATAGTAAATATTATAATATATTATAATAAAATAATATATATAATATTAGATAATACGTACTATAGATAGTAACACTATATATAGCTAAATACTATAATATAGTCATTATATATAGATTATAGCTATACAAACTAAAATATATATACTGAAAACTATGATACATATCAATATAGGAGATAAATGATAAGAGAGAGATGAATATAATAGATATATATAGAGTATACAGATGAGTATAGTGTGCCAAATAATATGATAATGAGAGATAGAGTAAGATTAAGAGTAATATAGATAGATATATAGAGAAGATATATGATAAACTATAGTACATATAGTATAAGAGTAATAGATTGAGAGAGTGAATAGATGAAGATAGGTTAGAA